>VZRR01007592.1:0-137888 GCA_013398015.1 Oreocharis arfaki
ATCTAAGCCTACTCTCTGTCAGTGTGAGGCTACTCCCCTTGACTTGTCACTCCAGACCCTTGTCAAGAGTCTCTCTCCATGTTTTTTACATGCTCCCTTCAGGTACTGGAAGGCCACAATGAGGTCATCCTGCAGCTTCTCTTCTCCAGGCTGAAAAAACCAAATTCCCTCAGCCTTTCCTCCCAGAAGAGCTGCTCCATCCCTCTGGTCATCTTGGTGCCTTCTCTGAACTCTCTCCGACAGCTCCATGTCCTTTCTGTTCTGGGACTCCAGGGCTCGAGGCAGCTCTGCAGGTAGCATCTCACCTGAGGATACCAACTGCCCCTGAGTACCATAAACCATTCAGTAAATAACAGAGAGGTTGTTTTAAGCCTGACATAAGGAGCTTAGCTGCCATAGTTTCACTGAAAATTATGTCTCAAAAGAGCTGCATCTTTTTACACCTGCTCCAAACCTGCCTTGTGAGCGCCACAGCAGCGGGGTCAGTCCTGCAGCTGGTCCCTCACACCCAAACGTGGGTGAAAGCTCAATATTTCTGGGCTTTTATGAATCCAGATGTCAAAGTTCCATCTTAGATTCCTCTTGAGCCATGGAAAACTGTATTTTTAAGAGTGTTATTTCAGTACCTTGCAAAAATGAGTTATCATGGTTGAAATGAAGTAATCATAGGGATCAATTTTGGATTTTCAAAAGTTTTCTGAAATGACATAATCCTGCTCCCATTTAAGCCACTATTGGGATTGAGGTAGGTTAGAGTTAGATGCAACAAAAAGTGCTTTCAGAAATCCCATCCTAAGTACAGAAGAAGATTTAGGGTTGTCAATGTGGTGCATTCTTGAAAAGAAATAAAAAAACAAAGAAACCCATTTCAAGTATGACTTGAACAAATCGCTTCATTTTATGCAAACAGGTGTTTCACAGATATGTACAGTTTCTATAGAGATAACTTCAGCATTAAAACTTGAAAGATTAACAGTAATCTTTTACAAGTTAAAAAAATTTTGGCTGGGTTTTTCAAAGCAGTTCTAAATTTTAAATATAAAATAGTTAGTGTTGCATGGATTTTATTTTGCCTTAATATTCGAGTGCATAATCCTGAAATAAATTTTGAGCTAAGTCCCCTGTGACCAGAAATATTCCTTTAAACTCTAGGGACTGAGCCAGCTATAGTTTCATTTTATGCCAACTAGCCAGATGTATTTTAAAGAAGTAAAATTCTATTCTAAGAAAAATAAATTCAAAACTCTTTACCATAAAGTCTAAAAAATAAAACTAAAAACCAACATAGACTTTATTTCCCCAACAGCACAGAATAAATACGAAAAAAATCCATGTCAGGATCAGAACTGATGTTTGTGCATTGCAGGGCATTGCCTGAGCAAGGACCAGGGCAATTGCCTGGACACACACAGGAAAGAAATTGCAGCAGGGGTTTTATATTTGATAGTGGCATGTCCTTTCTTATATAGCACGGAAGCCTTTTTGATCAAAAACCCCTGAAATTTTTGCAACTTCCATTGCTTGGCTGAGTTTCAAGAAGCTTTGCTTTGAATGAAAAGCTCTAAAGAACAAAAGAGAAGCACAGGACTTAACAGGGTCTGATTCTGAGTGCAGTGAATCTGGCTCTGAGTGCAGAGAGGCTCCCCTGGCCTGGCATGTGGGTATTGGGATCTGCACACACAGCTGACTCCTAGCAGTGATTTACAGAGGCTTAGAATGGTTCTGAAGTTTACACCCTCAAATGCATGCTGGTGCCCTGGTTTTCTCTCAATCTCCTCAACCATCCTTTCCTTGCATTCCCTTTTCTGTACTCCTCTGTTGTGAATATTCCTTGTTCACCACCCATGCTGCCTTTTTTTCCTTATTTGCTGCCATTTAGCATTACACCAGCAGGAAATCACTGCAGGAGTGACTTCCATAAAGCAGCAAGTACACTTAAAATCAAGGACCAGTTTCAAAGATAGGTTTGTTGTGTTCCTGTGAATGTATCATAACTATAATGAGGGTTTGGAATACATCGATATACACCATAGGGGTAACCTCATCGTTACCCATCCACAGTGACTCTGATCTTGAGTGATCTCATTCCATATCCTCAGCATAGTTCTGGTATGTTCCCTCTGTATGGAGGGGGAAATAGAGAACAACCTTTCTTTGAAATCCTAGATATATTTACATGAGACCATGCCAAATGCATTAACAAGTGGTGGAGTGGAAACCCTGAGTGAGTAAACATGGTCAGCCCAAACACATGTAAATATATCTAAAATTTTGTAGTATATCATGCTTTGATTTACACCATAAACTATAGGAGGAAATGCCAGGCCAGTGAGAATCTGCTCTATTCATTTATTTTTAACTGGTATTTGGTCATGGCATTGCATGTCACACTCTTGGGGAATGTTTTAATCTCTTTGCAAAGTAGATTTGTTTCAGGTGACAACCATGTTTTGTTGTGGCTGACACAGCACTTCCTCACACACAGTAGCAGCTCCTGGTGGTGGTTATTTGTGATGTTGCACTCTCCTGTATTCCGCCTTATCTGCTGCACTCCTGTTCAGAGAAAAAGAGAAGGCTGCTGCTACTAAGCTCGAAGTAGATATTTGGCCAAGTGCTTCCCTGGTTTTGGACGGGCGTTCCTTCTTGGAGCAGCATGCCTAGGCTTTGAGAGGCACGTTATGATGAGTGAACAGCTATATGAGGAACTTTCAAGCTTTAAATCGTATCCAAGGAACCTCCGGTAATAAGGGCTTCAGCTTCTACCCACAAGTGGTCCTGTGGGAAAACTGGTCTTTGGCTTTTATTTCCTGAAAGGAAGGATTGTATGGCAGTGTTGGGGCTTCGGGGTCTGTATAATCAAGGCTCAGCATGATGAATTCGATGTACTGGCATCTGCTCTGTGTGCTTTGTAAGGCTTCCAATAAAATATGAATTAAAAAGAAATATGCTTCATATGCCTATATAGGACACATGGCAGTTAAAGCTTTAGATATGGCATTTTTATTGAGTTGAGAAGGATGTGTTAAAACACACGTAAGTTACACAGTTCTTACAAAAAACAGAAAGGCAGGGAAAATTTAGAAAGCCAGTCAATGTAAATCTGACCTTTAATGGGGGGGATTTTTTGGGGTGCCAGGGTTTACTTCAAGCTTGAATGCAGCTTTGAAAACTGAAGCTCCAGACTGCATCATGTTACTGCATATAATCCTTCAAAGAGGGCAAGGTGTGAAAACAAGCTAATAAATGTGTAAGGGGTAAAGGAAGAATTTTATAGATCAGAGTCAAGGTTGCCAGCCTTTCCCTACCACAAAACCCCAACATCCCTCTCCAGGAACTCAACCCAGAATGTAAGTTTTGGATGACTGCCTTTGCAAGTCAGTACAGTGCAGATGAGGACCCTCCCCCATTATCAACTCCCAGCCCTTCTAAGAGTGCAGAAAAGGCAAAAATAATAGGTGAGGCTGCAGTTTGGTTGATTTTGGTCTGCAATACATTATTCAGCACTGTCAGTGTACCCTGTCTTTCCATTGTGATAATTAGAAACATGATTAGGTAAATCAGTTGTTTCCTATCTTGCTTGTGTTTTGTCCCAAAGCAAAACCAAACAGTTGCTTTTTCTTCTTTGAGCTTTTTCTTCAGCTCCTTCCCCTGGCACCTCCTCAGGGCTTGCCTGCCAGAGCTGCAGCCCAGCCCCGATGTGGGACAGACCAGAGAAGGAGCCTTGGGAGTCTTGCCAGGAGCCTCCCCATACTGCTCAAGGGTGACATCTCAGCCCAGCCCTCACCCTTGGTCCTACAGCAGTTGGCACTGTTGTGTTACTGCCTGATCCCTGTCTGGGAACAGAGAAAGGTTTGGCAACCCCTCTGAGACGCCCTTTAAAATTTTGAGGTTACACCCGTAAAGCAAAGGGTTGTTAGAGTTTTCCGCATATGAACTCCCTCCAGATGCCATTTGTAGGTTTCTGAAGGAGCTACAGACAGAATTGAAAAAGAGAGTGCTCTTCCCCTGGAGGTGATCCAAGGGAATATTTGTGGAAGATACTTCACAAGCAATGGGTAGCTTATGAATCCCCTGCCTCAAATTTATGAGATGAATTGAACAGAAGATGAAATGCTTTGTAACATGATTTGGTTTCAGTCATTCGAGCTGATCATGAGCTACCCACTGTCCAGACTGGCTACTTGCAAGGGCAAGATATCCCCCCTGAAGAGCTTTTAAGTTCAGTGCACTGGACTGACAGAAAACAGCTTATCATCATCCTGTGCCTTCCCCTTGGAGAGCTTTCTCTGGTCCCAGCATCATGTGGTCTCTTCCACGTGGTGCTTGTGTTTCTGCTCTTCCTGACTCCCCCAAGACTGTGAAACATTTGGGGTTTTTTCTGCTTTTCTCTTGGCCCAGAAATGTCCTTTCCTGCATCTCACTTGGGACATAACTCACCACAGCAGCACTAACCCATATTCCACAATTGGAAACAGTCTCGTGGGGACAAAGACCAAAGGCTGCTCCTACTTCTCAATCTTCTTCAGCATATCGGTGTGCTGGAGCCAGAACCCTTTGAGGGAAAACCTCTGAGAAGGGAAAATGTTTGAGAAGGACCTGAGGCCCCTGGTGGACAAGCTGTCCATGAGCCAGCAGTGCCCTGGGGGACAAGAAGGCCCATGGAATCCTAGGGTACATCAGGAAGAGCAGTGCCAGCAGGTCAGGGAGTGATCCTGCCCCTTTGCTCAGACCTGTGAGGCACATCTGGAGAGCTGTGGCCAGGTCTGGGATCATCAGGACAGGAGGGCCATGGAGCTCCTGGAGTGGGGCCAGTGGAGTCTATGGAGATGAGGAAGGGCCTGGAGCATCTCTGACAGGGAAAGGCTGAGGGAGCTGGGGCTGTTCAGCCTCGAGAGGAGCCCCAGCTGAGAGGGGCCCTCAGCCCTGTGTGTCCCTGTCTGCAGGGAGGGCTCCGAGCAGGGCCCAGGCTCTGCTCCATGGGGCCCAGCAATGGCACAAGAGGAACGGGCAGGAGCTGATGCCCAGGAGGTTCCACCTGGACATAAGACAGAACTTCTTCCCTGGGCAGTGCCCAAGCCCTGAACAGATTGTCCAGAGAGGGTGTGGAGTCTCCTCTCTGGAGATATTCCAGAACCATCTAGACACAATCCTATGCCCTGTGCTCTAGGATGGGCCTGCTGGAGCAGGGAGGTGGGACCATATGAGATCACTTCCAGCCTTACCCATTCTGTGACTTTGTGTAAAAAGCAGAAAGATTTCATTTTTCTTTTAGAGTAAACAAAGAAAGTGCAGCTAATTTCTGATAATGCAGATGTAATTTATGGCAATGCAGTTTCTGCCAGCTCTTGTGGGAGGTCCAGCCTCAGTATTCGCAGCTGTCCGTCATGAAGACCCCACCCCAAGTGATGAGAGCTCCTCCTTTGAGGAGGACTCTGTGGGTGGCACTGAGGTCTGAGGCCCTCCCCTCCCTCTGGAATGTTCTATTCAGCTCGACACCCCATTCGTTGAATGTTGTTGTACCCTCCCCTCAGTTGATTTTATTGGCTCCTGGACCCTCAGATCCTCCTCTCGTTCACGTCCCCATTGGATTGTTCCCCTAACCCCACCCAAGTTCTGCCTCCCTTTTAAACCCTGCAAGCCCCTTGTTCTTTGGAGTTTTCCTTCCGCACCTCTTCCTCTTGGATCCCCTTGGCTACCCTTCAATAAAGGAGACCTTGGAAGAGACCCCGTCTCGCCTCCCTTTGCCTCCTTCCGAGTTTGCTCCATTGCGCCTTGTCTGTGCTCACCAGGAGCCACCTCACCTCCCGCATGAGTGACCCGCACGGCAACCGAGTCCTTTGTTGGCTCGCAGGCGCCCCCCCGAGCTGGCATCCTCGGCTGAGGCCGGAGAGGATACCCAGGCAAAAAGCTCTAAGAGCTTTTATTGCTGGAAACAGACAAGAAAAGGTGAGCGAGGTGAGGGAACTCCACATGAAAGAGATTGGAAGAGACATAGAAAATGCTTCAGATTGTTTTATATTGAGGCAGAAACCATCTACCTGCAGAATGTTGGGATAATATATTCTTGGTGCTTGGTCAGAGGCATCTGGATGCCATCACAGTGCGCACACATTCGTTACATGTTCCTTTCCCTCGGACGGGTCTCCTCCCTGCAACCCACTTGCCAGAGGGTATGGCAGCAATGACTCCTGGCCTTGTTGGGCACAGCTCAGTATTGCATACATGTGATCCCATGAAACCAAAACATACTCTCAAAGAGCTCTTGTACTCCAGGGCTTCCACTTCAGGAAGGATATTCAATATCAAAGCATATTTACATATTTACTATAGCACTTCCAAGAGCCGGGTTTTTTTAAAAAGGTTATAGCAACAGCTGTTTGCCTTTGATGGGGACAATTCCTCTTGCTTATGTTCCCTATGCTGTTGAACTTCTGAATCTTACAGAAATCTTCAGCATTGTAAATTGTCTGAAGGTTTGATAGTTTTTGGTGTAAGTGGTTGGGAACTTGTTGGCTGCAGAATATCCATAGATGAAACTAATAGTGGAGCAGTGTGCTTTTAAGGCCCTGTGCTTCTTAAGTGTGTTGTATTTGCTAAACTTAAAGAAAAAAACAAAATCTAACTGTATCTGTGGCTCATACATTGTGTGGGGTACCTAGCAGCAGTGAGTTTTCTGGTTACTCCATATCAATGAAGCTGATGAAAGGTGGGAAAGAAATTCCACAGTCAAGTAGCTTTGTGAATCCTTTGTGGAATCTTCAGTGTTAGACTCATGAGTCTAACAATAAGATGATTGGATTAAAAATGTGAAATGCAAAGTATGAAGCTGAGAGGGTTAAACCTTGGACATAAACACTGGTTACACCTTCTAACGTTTTTCTCTGAAAAGTAAAGGTCTGAATTCCTAGTGGCTGTAAAATGTATCAACATCAAATAATGCGAGATGTGTCAATGCAATTCCATAGAAACAGGTTAATGCCAAATAATTTTGCTTGTTTGACTGTCAGCTATGCAGTGTTCACCTGAATATAGGAAAGAACTTTATAGTAGTTTATTGTGAGTATGCTAAAGTGAGAGATGGTATTTCTATGTGATTAAAGAGTTACAGTAATAAAACCCTCACAAAATATGAACTGGTTTGAAATCCATTAATGAAAAGTGAATGCATCATTCTTACCTTCACCTCATCTGCTGTTTGTTCTGTTGATAGTTAAGCATGAACTTTGGGAAAGCTCCTGTTATTCTTGCTACCACACTTTTCAATTTTTTATTTGCCTTGGAAACTCTGTCTTTCAGCTGGAAGTAGATATGGTAGAAGAACAGGACGTTCTCTTGGGAATTACAGAAGGGCAGAGTAGAAAAGCTGGAAAAGTTTGGTCCAGCAGTCAAAGGAAAAAAATAGCTTGGGGCAACTTTTTGGAGGTTTCACCACCCCTTTTCAGCATTCATAAAACTGCACACGAGTTTTCCAAGTTAGGCTTGAGGGGTCTATCAGGTGGAGAAGAGAGGCAGGCTTGGAGAATCCATGAGCTTTGGGAATGTAATTGGTCTGACAAGCAAATGCACAACTCTAAGACTGTTGTGCTTTGATATAGAGGAGCAGAAAGGGCAAGGAGTAGAGAAATGTGAATCCTAGTCCCAGTTCTGACTCTAACTGCAGATGCCCAGATGATGGATTAAGGCTCTGCTCTTCGCTTTGAATGAGAATACCTTGGCATAAAAATGTAATCTAGATTCGTGATTCCTTGAGCTGTCCCAGCTTGAAAAAGCATATGGATACCAGACCTTATAACTTCTAGTTTGTTCTTCAGGGAGGTGGGAAAAGACTTAAATATTTTGCTTATTTGTTTGACAAATTCTTTCAGTGAACTTGGACGGATGTAGAAATTGGAAAAATGCAGAGAGTTAAGATAAATCCTCCCAAATATTAACCCATAAGTGAAATTGCAAGTATAGTGGTTTTTGTTGGTATGTGCTGGAGTGAAAACGTAGGTAGAAGTGGGGAGGAGAACCATGATTTTAGGTTTATTCCTAAAATACTTGTGTTTTCAAGGGGCAGTCTAGAGCCGAGGTTTATGTTTACTTTAAAATATATGTTGGTTGGTATATAGCTACCACACAAAGAGCATCTTCGTGGATGGAAGATTGGTTGGATGGTGTAGCTGGATAGCCAGGCAGTTGGAGCATTAGCTTTGAGCACAAGACAGGCCTGTTCTCAGAAGGCAGCTCACCCTGGGCTATTAATACATTTGTCTGAGGAGAAGGAAGAGGAGGATGTTCTCCTCTTACTTGCTCAAGGCATCTCTTTTTGTTCCTTCCTGTACCCTTGAAGGGAGTATAGGTGGTCCTGTGTTTTCCAAAGAGCTGTAATAGTCTACACCTTCGATTTGCTGGACTTCTTTTTCTTTGTAATCACCTTTCTCTTCTAAAAGGAATGAAGAGGAGAAGCAATTTCTGGTAATATTTGAATGAAGATCATTTGGTACAGTGAAAGTTCTTTATCCCACAGTTGCAATTATCTTACATAAACAAAACCTTGTGGGTTTGTCCCATAAAAAGGATTTCTATTATTTTCTGTATGCTAAACCATCTCATTTGAATTATACTGGGGATTAGCCTGGGAAATGTAACGCAAATGACTGATTTTTTTTTTTTTAATAGATCAAAACGCCTTTTCAGTTTATGAAAGCCTTTTTCCCATAATTGATATTATTCCTTCTATTTCTTCTAAGTCCTTAGAGGATTATGAATGTCAGTATTAGAATAAAAGAAAGATTGCTTTAGATAATTTTATGTGCAGGGCTCTGTTCCAAAGGAACCAAACTCACATGGGGATCTTTGAGAACACTATTAAAGGGACATGATGAAAATAAGGTGGGGGTGAAGAGGACCAAAGCGGGGGGGGGAAGGAAGAAAAATCTGCAAATCAGACTCAGCATAGTTTCCAATACAGCTGACATTCAGTACAGCTGCACTTTTGGTCATTGCAATGTGTCTTGATGCTGTAGTGTAACACTAATTCAAGATTGTTTTCACTTAACACTGGCTATTTTTTTCCTGACTTCTGTTAATCTTTCCAGTAATTGAAGTAACATGATCTTGTCCTAGGTTCACATAGGGCGTGGCTGCAGGGAACCAAAGGCGTGGAAACTGTGTCCCTCCAGCTGCCATGTGTAACAGCACAGTTGTTTTTAGAGTCAGGAGCAGAAGATGCAGCTTTGAAGGACAATTCTTAGTGTATAAAGGCATATTACTCCAGTTCCCTCAGGAGAAGTGTTATCCCTTATCACAGAGATGATGGCGAACCTCTCACCTACAGCTAGGACGGAAGAGAGCAGTGGCTCTTTAAAAGTAAAGAGTTTTCTTCTTTTCTGTGATGTAAATGTTAAGTAATGCTTTTGAGATTAAATGCAATATGGTTTGAAATCACAGCTCCCATCAAAAAACTATAGTGAATATGCTTGTAGAAAATATTTTGCCATTAATTTGAGTAGACATATGGGAAAGGTCCTAAACTTGTACCAGTCAGCCTACAGGTTTTTGTTGGCAGTCAGTGATCAAGATTAACATTTCCTCCAGATTTTTTTGTGCATTGGCTGTAGCTACGTCAGATTAACAAGGAGAAAGGTAGGGATGTGAAGGAAATCTATCAGCCTAATGCAGCTTCCTAGCTACTAATAGCCTCCATCATAGATGATAAGGTTACGTCTAAGGGTAAATTTTTGGGGATGTTTACGAAGTTTCCACTTTTCCTGGGGAAAATTGTCAAGTTGTTATATCTAGTCCATCTGACCCAGTTCAAGTCTGAGTGACAACAGTAGCATTAAAAAAGTACAAGATTTGAGGCTGTTGGCATTATTTTAGGCTTTGGCTGCAAGGGTGTCTTGCACACCCACCAATGTTACAGAGCCTGATGGAGGGGAGCCCAGTTTGTTTCGTGGGAACATTGCTGTCCTGTTCTCATCCCCACTGTCCTGGAGGCTTTTCGATGGTCAAGGTGCAGCCAATGTCAGGTGATATCATCAAATCATCCAGTCCCTGTGCAGTGCAGCCTCTTAGGGGAGGAGTGGACCAGGCACACAGCAGTTGCTGGACTTCAAAGGAATACTCCTTTTCCTGGTTGATGCTCCCCGGTAGGACCATGGGGAGGCCAAGCAGCTGTTTGGGGTCCAGTTAGCAACTGAGAGTGTTGGGAGCATCTCAGTTGCCATCCTTGTTCTGCTTGCTGGCTGAGTAGTCCTGAAGCTGCAGTTTTGGATGATGGGAAGTGGCACTGTGCAGGGGTAGTTTTGAGCAAGGATAGATCAGAAAGGAGGACACTGGCTAAGAAGTGAAATAGGTGGTCTCCAATCTTGGCTTCATTACAAATTTGTTCTGTAATCATAAAAGTCTTTATCAAGTTATAGTCATCAAGACAGCAAAGTTAGCCCATGGAATCGACTCCTAAATTAATATAGTCCAGTAGGAGCTTTTCCACAGCAAAGCTTTTGCCCGCTGCTGCTCTATGGGTACTGGGCCATGCTTTATTTTTCCTTGGGCTGAAATGCTTTTCCCTAAATATCCATAGAGGAAATTGTGCCTCGATAATGTTCCAGATGATTTAGCCACTTCAGGGGTTGATATCATTAAACCCATGGAATACCATTGGGTCTGGAAGCTGGAGTAGTGTCAATACAGAAAACCAGTGAGTTTTGCTCTACGGCCAGGTTAACAATCCAGGCTAACCCTAAAAGTTAGTGTTTCACAGAGTTAATGGGAAATATATGAAATATTTTAAAATAGATCTTATGATTGTGGAACATACATATATTAGATGAATGAAAGTTTGAAATCCCACTCTAAAGCAATATGCTGCAGGCCAGAAATACTTAGCAATTGAATGAAGTTATGTAACTGTGATGTGGCATTCATCTACTTCTGGTATTATTTAGAGGTCTTGTAACTGTATTAATTAGACCCAGCTTTGTGACATGTGGACATCCCTTCTCGTCTTGATCCTGCGCCATCTGGTTTTGCCTAGCTACTTGCTTCCCAATGAGCAAATTATGTGACTGGTGGAGATTTAAACTGCTCATGGCAACTTGAGCAATTGCTGCCAAATGATGTGGAATTATAATCCAATGGATAGGCATTCCTGTCAAGATCTTTGAGCCCACAAATGAAAACCTGTAATTCTAATTTGCTATTTAGGAACATGAAAACAAGATCTGTGTGTTCTATAAAGCTGGGCCTGCACCTGATACCTCCTGTCAGAAGATGCCTTATACTCCAAATCTTTGAAAACCAAAACCAGTTAACAAAGTGCTCAAATAACAGTTTAGGAAAGGAGAACTAGGCACCACTTTGGGAATTTCATCTCTGAACAGAAAGAGCTTGGCATGAAACCACGCTGACAATGACTCAGTGCAGTCTTTCCCAAAAGAAGTGAAAGATGGCATGGAAGCTGGCCAATGTGAGATCAAAGCAGCCATAGCAAGGCTGCAGAGAAGTCAGCTGCAGATGAGAAGCAGAGATAAAAAGCTTTGCATATTTTTGTTTGAAGTCCTATGAGCTTGCATTTATGTGGGTGAGTATCACTGATTTTATAATGAGTCACTCGAGCAGTTGAAGGAAGTGATTAAATGAAGAGTAATTGTGTGTTGCAACAAAAGTCTGAAGGAAGTGGTGTGTCCCCAGTCTCCTGATGTCTTCAGACAAAGCTCCTTCTGAAAGGTGAGCGCTGACAAGACATGAGTTACCAACTCATTTGCAGGTAGTTCAGGGTTATTTGGCTGTGCATCTCTGCTGACTGGCTGTGGGACTGAGAGGCTGCCAAGTACTCACTGAATTGCTTATTTGGCTCTGAGGGGAGAACTTTGTCTCACGGGCCTTGTCCAAATAGCTCTTTCACAAGTTTTCTGATCATAGAGCAAGCTTAGATAGGCTGTTACAACCACAAACTGGATGCTTTCCAAAGTTATATTGAGTTAAAATTCCACAGGACTCACCCAGGGGGGGATACCCTCTAAGACTTCCACCCTTACCCTCGGTAATGATGGCTTGAATGAGCTCTGTTGTTTCAGAGGGTTGTTTTCATGCTCATCTGCTTTGCTGGATCACAGCAGAAGTGATTTCCCCTGCAAATCTGTCAAAAGCCTGACAAAATTCAGAGTATATCACAGTCGGCACTTACCTCATCCCACTGGTAAAATTGACTCCCATTTAATTCAATCACTTTATTTCATTTATTTCAAAGTCGCTTTGCAACAGTTAGGCTGGTTGGTCTATGTGCATTTCTTCAGTAAGGAGAAATCCTGATTAATTTACAGTTGTTTCATGACTGCACCTTTACATGCAAGGAAGACTAGATAGACCTACAGGGTTCTGGGTGAGAGGTTGTTTTCTTTTATATGCAGCTTTCAATAAATTAGAAATACAATTCACTTGAGAGCTTTTTCATCTCTTCTTGTTAAATAGTGAGATTCATTTTGGCAACTGGAAAAACTTAGATTCATTGCCACCATGTAGATTTTCAGTTGGACAAAATGATGCCATTGCCTTGTATATTATTATAAAAAGACCACATCAAACTGTGCAAATGTCCTGTAATGTCATGATTACACTGTTAGGCTCATACCAGTTGAAAAATATGACTAATTGAATATTAGAATATTCCTTCAATTATATGTTTGGTTGTCCACATAGATACAGGCAATCTGCTAAAATACTATGTCAATTTGTATTATGGCAAGCTTCTCCCTGAGAAGGCAAGGGGCAGCTGGAAGTGCAGGTTTTAGCATGTATTGTGGTATCACCTAATCCTGCCATCTCATCAGAGCCTGTTCATGGGGAAAGCTAGGGGAAAGAAAATCCCAAAGGAACACCCAGGCTGGTCCTGGTGGTCATCAGGGGCAGGACTGCTTTTCCAACCCAAACCCATACCTTGCTGTGGCATGAAGTGGCATCCTGTGGCAGGAGGAGCCTGTTTTGGATGACAGGAGAAACAAGGGAGCTGGTCATGGCATAGCTTCTGTGAGTGTCTTTTTGTGAGTACTTATAAAATCATAGAATCATTTAGGTTGGAAAAGACCTCTAAAATCATCAAGTCCAGCCATTAACCCAGCACTGCCAACTCCACCAATAGACTATGCCTGTAAGTGCCCCATCTATGCATTTACAGGGACAGTGATTCCACCACTTCCCTGTTCCAATGCTTGATAATCCTTCCAATGAAGCAATTTTTCCTGATATCCAACACAAGCCTTCCCTGGCACTACTTGAGGCCATTTCCTCTTGTCCTGTCCCTTGTTACCAACCCCTCACCTTGCTACAACCTCCATCCAGCCTGTCTCTGCAGAGCACCCAACACTCCCACCCAATTTGGTGCCATCTGCAAAGTGACTAAAGGTGCCCTCGATCCCCATGTCCAGGTCATTGATGAAGCTGTTAAAAAACTGACTCCAGTTCTGAGCCTTGGGAACACCATTGGTGCCTGGCCCCAGCTGGATGCAGCTCCATTCCCCATCACTCTCTGGGCCCAGACGTCCAGCCAGTCTTTTACCCAGTGAACAGTGAGTGCCCCTGTCCAAGCCATGAGGAAACTGCTGTGGGAAACAGTGTCAAAGGCTTCACTATAGCCCAGGCAGACACATCCACAGCCTTCCCTCACCCACTGAGGGGGTCACTCTGTCCTAGGAGATCAGGTGGGTCAAGCAGGACCTGCCTGTCATAAACTCTGGCTGGCTGGGCTGATGCCCTGGCTGTCCTGCACGTGTTGCATGATGGCACTCAAGAGGATCTGCTCCATGACCTTTCCCAGCATGGGGTCAGGCTGACAGGCCTGTAGTTCCCTGGATCCTCCTTCCAGCCTTTCTTACAGAGGAGTGTCACATTGGCCAACTTCCCTTCACCTGGGACCTCCCTGGTGAGCCAGCACTGCTGGGAAATGATGGAAAGTGGCTCCATGAGCACTGCCAGCAGCTCCCTCAGTACCCTTGGGTGGATCCCATGGACTTGAAATTCTTTTTGAAAGAACGTGAGTTCTACTGCCAAATTACAGCCTCTGTAATTATATTCTGCTTGCCTCCAGTAATCCTGCAATTTCAATTGAATGCATAAACAAACAAACAAACAAACAAATAAATATTGTGCCTTAAAAATGCTAACTGGACAGAATGGCAGGAGGCACAGGGCTGTGGCCATGGGGTTTGAAAAAGCATACTTTATTTTTTGATACTTTTGCCTGAAATAGCCTCATGTTTTCAGGTCAACTTATGGCCAAGAAAAACACAAGTCAAACCAAAGCCCACAGGAAGCTGTAACAACTCTAAGAAAGGCCAGCAAATGAAGACTGTAGAAAAATCACTGTGAATGATATCATTGACCACTGGCAGTGGGAAAGTCTGAGGACTTGTAGCTGTTCATGAAGAGGGATTGGGGAAATGAAATGTTAAAATATTCTGGATTTTTATTTATTTGTCTTCTGTTTTCTAAGAATCCTGGGAAAAACAGCTTTGTTATGATTACCACCCATTGCTTTCTGGCTTTTAAGGTCCCATGAATGTAATTTATGCCTCTGAGTTGCTACAGATACAGGACATGAAGTCTCTTCCTGGCCTTCCTAAAGTTGCTGGGAGTTTTGCCATTCAGTAGGGGACAGATTTCACCATAGATTTTCAGTGCCACAATCTTAGCTTCTGAAAAAGACAGAGTCAAAATGCTGCCACCTCGAAGAGCAACACTTCGCAAAGGAAAGGAGCCTCCATGTAACTGTTTGTAGAATTGCTTCTGTGACTTTATTGGCATTGTGTGTGCTGGCACAGTGAGAAGAAAGTGCACTGGATAAGAATTTGAGTGGTTCATTGGAAGAAGCTTTTCTCATGTTTGGTGTGCACCTCTTGCTAGAAAGCAAAAGTGAGGAAGAACAGAAGCAAATTGAGAGTGTTCCAGGTGGATATTGAGCTGGACTTATTAGATAACAATCATCTTCTGATGCCACAAAAGGGCTTTGTGTTCAAGTATCTTTATGTGACTGCCCCATATCTTTTGTTAATGCATCTGAATGCCCTGGTTTGTGGGATGGGGTTGTATTGCTCTCCTCTCCTGCCTTTCAGAGACTTGATTTCATTCGTGTGGTGGACTAGATTTTCGCACGAAGCTTGCATCGCAGATCACCTTTCCTGCTGTTTCTGAGCACAGATTGGGCTTCTGTAGTATCTGTTGCAATGATTTTAATAGAAATGTGATACTGGGAAAGCAGGAAAGATATCGTATATATGGTTTCCAGTGCTCAAAAGTCAAGGAGCAAATGCCATATGATGAGGCAATTCTCAGCAGACCACAACTGGGGGAATGTGGAATGCAGCTGCACTACCCTGATGCTTTCCCTGTAGGAGAGGTGGGAGTTGGTTTCTGAGCTGTTCCTGTGCTTTGATGTGAGGGCACCCTCCGAGTAGTTCATGGCACAGTCCATTTGGTGCTTTGCTGCTGCTGTTGGGGTTCGATGCTGTAGCACACAAGAAGCCCCAGCCTGCCCCACAGCTGCAGATATTCCTACAAAACTGCACTATGAGATCACCAAAGCTAAAATTGGAGCAGAGGCAAAGTGGACCAGGGCCAGGAGTGAGTGAACCCAGGACAAATCCATAGCTCTGTGTCCCAGTCTAATACCTTGTCCACCAAATTCAGTGGGTTGGGGCACATTTCCAAGCTTCAGCATCTGGCTGACACTGGAATGAATTGGCTGAAGTTCCGTCCAAACAAACTGGAGGTGACATAGGGTGTTGGTGTGGTTCATCTTGTAAAGATGGTGAAGGAACTGTTAAATACCACAGTTTTCTCGCTATCGTTGTTCCCCAGAGTCCAAAATACTTCACAATGTTAAATTATCTGTATTAAAGCAGTATCTCCAATGCAACTGGAGACCACCCAGAACTGATCGTAGATCCAACAGCATTCTCTCCAAGGAGATAGGCTGGAATTATTTGGAGGTCACTGCCCATAGAGCATATTCTGGGCTGGATTTATGCACGCAGGCAGTGCTCAGGGGACTTGTCTCAGAGCACTCTGTTTCTGGTGTGCTTTGTTTCCATTTGTGTAATGGAACCATTTAAAAAATAAATAGCAGTTTAAAAATAAGTGAGTGATCTTCATAGCTAATGTTTATCTAGGATAACTGGCATCCATGTCCATGCTAAAAAACCTTTACTGGCTTTATGAATCTGTTTATTTAAGTATCTGTATTTGAAATGAGGCTTATAATATTTGCATGTTGAGTAGCACAGAATTTCTTTTACCAAGGAAGCTTCTTCCCTATATAATTCTATGCTGAAAAGAGAAAGTTGTGCTTTATAACAAAGCTTACTGACGTAACAAAACAAATGAGACCTGTCAGATTCTCAGTAGCACCAGTTGCTCCAGTTTAGTTTTGCTCTGCCTTAGTCTTTTGTCATAGAGTCCAGACGTGGTGTGAGATCAAATCAAGAGCCTGAATTGGGATTGTTACTTCGTTCAGCTATACGTGAAAAAAAGTGTGTAAGGCTGTCACCAGAGGACTTTAGAAATTTTTGAATGAAAGACAAATGACTTATCACACATTTATTTTGTATATGTAGTTTTTATGGTCAAAGGCAATGTGGAATACTAGAGGAGGGTTAATAACAAATTATGAAGATAAGAAAATGTGAGACTTCTGGCACCTGTCTGTTTTGTATGTCTCTGTATGGATTGTCCTTCAATTTTACACTAGTCATTTGATGAATTTGCCATATTGTCCCAAATGTTCACTTCCTCGATAGAACTACCTCCATCCAGGTCTCCTTTTTGGCTGTGCGTGTTAAATATCCTCCTGCTGAAATATACCTGATACTCATTTCAGCTGTGTTAGCTGGTGTCCATGGTGCTAACAAGAAATACAACAACACAAGTGATGTAATTTAATTATCTAAAGCCATTTTGAAAAAGCTTGGATCTTTCTTAAGCAGCCCTAGTGTAAGTTACATTGGAGTGAGCTTGCTGAGGGGATTTGAAAGACGGTCGCAGGGATCAGACACCGAGAGTTCATACCCGTACCAAAGGAACAGAAGAATTACAATGCTCTGCGGAGCTTTGATTAACTGTCTCCAGAGTAAATACAACCTCTGGAAACAAAAGCTTTCTCTCACACCAGGCCCCAGAATTGGCAACTTTAGCACATTCTCTTTGTTCACCTCCAGTATGGCTGGCAGGTTCAGCCAAAGGAGAGAGACTGTAAATTATAACAAAAAGGGAATTAGAAGATGTTATTTTAATCAGACTACTGAATGACTTCACTGCCAAGCTAGTGCACGGTGTGCACAGTAATCAGACTTCTGTGGGCCCGGGTGGTAGCTTTCTCTGTGGGGTTGTGCCGGAGGAGGCTCAGAAAGAAATCTTTCAGCACACCCTTACGGTTGAATGATCAGGCAAGTCCTGTATCCCTTCCCTTGTACTTCTATTGTATCTACTTCAGACCGCTCTTCGCATAAGCAATAAGGCTGGATTGTTTTAGCTGGCATATCAGGCACCAATTTTGCAAAACATGATCTACTTATGTAGACCTGAGTGCTCACAAAGAGTCCAACACCGTTCCAAAAGTGATTCAGGGGATCCTTGCTAGGAATTCATGCTGTTGAATGATTAACTTTCACCCAAGCCCCCTGCATTATTTTAAACTCTACCCTTGTTCTTACAGAAAAATGCAAAATATTAGAGAGTTTCTTGTGCTGTGCTATGCTTTATGTTGTCAGAGCTATAATCTCACTGTTAATTACTGTGTTTAGTTTCCCAGTCTGCCATAGCTCTCCCATGCAGGCAAGCTGAATTTCCTTTCAGTATTTCAAGTGAGACATTTACTGCCACTGTTAGCCAAAGAAAGGATTTTTGAATGCTCCCTTATTTTGACTTATTTCCCCTTTTCTTTTTAGGCTGTTTCACACTCACTTTCCCTAGGCTCCAAACAGCTCTCAGTGAAAGCGACCTCCCTTTCCCACAGCAAAGTTCAGGAGCTGTCCCCCAGTCTGTTCCCGAGAGCTGGCATGCTTCAAGCAAAACCAAACTGCAGGATTGGATTTTTCAAGGGAAAATACCTGCCATTATCCAAAAGAAAAGTATATTTTCCATTGAACATTGCCATCACATAGTTGGCAGCTGCATGAGCAAGAGGGAGCAGGACTAACAGGCTGTGCCATAGTGAAAAACATAGTTGAATTAAAATTGTCAATTGTGAATCTGTTTAACAGGATCATTTATAGAAGAGTGTTAGTCATCTGAGTGTTTCTGTGGAGCTTTGTGGAGTGGATAACATGATTATTTGGACTTCTTATGGCGAGGAGCAGCAAATTGGGAATATTCTTTACTGCAAGGCTGTGTTTTTGCAGAGAATGTGTGTGCAGCCCTGTTTTCCAGGTGAAGATGCATTATCACCAGAGCAGGTCCACATTGCCTCACTCCATTTTCTAAAAGCTTGTCTACTCAGGGCAATCTCCATGTTTGTACCTCTGTCGTCCACTTCCTTTTCCTAAAACAACTGACACACGTCCTTGCCCTCGAAATTCCCCAAGTCTCTTTGTGTCACGAGGCAAGGCAAGGAGAACTTCACAAATTCAGCTTCTGCACATGCAGATGTGTGGTGGGGTCCCCTGTGTCATGGAGTGACCACATGGGGCTGTGCTCATGCAGATGTGTGGTGTGTCCAAGCAGCAGTTGGGGCTTAGCAGCTCCTCAGGTCACTTCTCCAAACACAGCAGAAACGTTTCCCCTGCCTGGTCTTTTGGGGCTTTCTAGAGAAAGTCTTGAAAAGTCCTGATGGTTTTGTTGGACTATGCTTAACCCACTGACTGATGAAGGCTGTGACTGATTGGTCCCCACAGTGATTTGTCCTTCAGCACCTTAAAGCCAGGCCACCCCTTGGCAAGGCAGGTGTCTGAGGCATTGGGAGCTCTTGTTTTACCACTTCATTACTTACCTGGACAGCAATCTCTTGCACCAAATGGTTTGCTATTGCTGGCGTCATGCTAGAATAAAAAACACTGCAAGAAAAATAAGACACTACACAAAAAGAAAACCCAAACCAGAATTCAAAATTGTTCCTTAAATTTGTGACTTTCTGTTCCTTGTATGAGAGAAATTAGGGACCTGGGTTTGTTCCCTCCTCCTTAGCCCTATTGAAAGTAAGTCAGACTTCTGCTCCTGAACTACTTCAGCCTTTTGGAGTGTTGTTCAGTGTCTTTGTGGTCTCTTTGTCCTCCCACCTCTCCTCCTTGCTCAGGCTGCCAGCTCTCTGGAGCACTGCTGCTGTTCCTGTGCACGTGCCTTTGGACTAATATGGTGGGATCCTGGTCACAGCTCATGGTGACGGCACCTCAGAGCAAATAAATGCAGGACCAGGCTGGAGCTCCCTGTGAACAAATCTAAAAATCTAGGCTGGAATGATCTAACATGGGGATGTCGATATTAAATGTTCTTTTCTGTTAATCGGTTACATATGGTGGCCTGAATAAATAGGTGTATACAGGGCTGCCCTCAGCAGTTTAACATTCAGGAGGTTGTGTCTGCAGGCCGGGGTCACAAACAATGAGTGTGGAGGAACCAGGAGCCTTTAGCAAGCCCAGAAGTTGTGGAGGAGTCCATCACATGTGGGCAGGGCGGCAGCTGCTCCTCAAGGCATGCAGATTCCACGCATCCAGGTACAAGAGATGCCCTGATCTGGCCAGGCAAAGCAACCCTGCTGCAGCCGCCCCCAGTGCAAGGCAGCAGAGGCAGAGGCCCATTAGCTGCCCTTGATAGATCTGTGCCCAGCTATAATGTAAAGGAAGGTGCAGAAGTTATGGGTGAGACTGGGGCCTAGCATAGATTTATATTTTTAAATCTCATAGAAAATGTTGCTATGTAAAATATGACAAAACAGGGTTTTTTTAAAATTTTTAACATTAAAAATTGACAGGGAGTTTATTCCTCCAGCATTTTTGTGTACAAGTTAAGATATTTGAATCAATGTTTTCAAGAGAGGAGTTTAAAGCAAGAAAACCCTCATAAGTTTACCTAATTTAAAGGAGAAAACCGAACATACGAGTTTACCTAAATGAATGACAAGTATGCATCAGTTCCATCAGAGGCTGATCTGAGGTGCACGGGAGATACTACTGGATAGTGGGAGTTGTTACTCACTGGGCTGGGTCTTTGCAAGTGGGAATTTTGTGTCATAACTTTATGGCTCTGTTTTGTAAATCTGGTATCACATTGCTCAGTGGAAAATGTTACGATCTCTTCAAAACTGTAAGTATTCTGTGCCACAAGCCTCAAACTTTCACCACTTGACTGTTACACCACCTGTGTGTAATTAGCAGCTTGACATCAGATGGTAACTAGAAAGTTACGTTAAAATGGAAAACCTAGGCAACCTGATTTCCTATTTTCATTTTATACAGACAAGAACAGACACCACAAATGCATAGTCCCTTCCATGCACATATTCTCTCAAGCATTTCTCAGAGGCTTTACTGTTTTAACCTAGGATATAGCTGGCTGAATGCACAGGAAATACGTTGTTAGTCATGCAAATATTTTCAAATTAGAAGCTATCTGTGGTATATTTTACAGAAACTGTTTCAGTGTTATCACAGCACAGCCACATGAAACCCACCTGGCCAACTGTGGGGTTTCTGGTTTCAGAGCCAGCTTCACTGAACCTAGCCCTCATTGCAGAGTTAATTGGAAATATTTGTTCAGGGAACTTGCCTGGTGGATTTCATGTGTTGTTTGATTTCCTCATTCTTGGTGTTTAATCTGTAATATCAGAACATGTAGTTTGGTGCAGTTGGTTGGTACCATCTAGAGGAGGGGATGGGGTTGGAGGGCGAAGCCAGCAGCCAGCACAGCTCCTGCTCCCATGGATCCCCAGCAGCTGGCAAGAGAGGAGGAGGAGGGAGACAAGATTGTGGCCAGGGATTTTGGAGGAGGAGGGGGGCTGATGGACGGCTGCCTGCTGATAGCAGGCACAGGTTGGATCTTTGGCGTTCAGTACAATGCCCTCCTTTGGGTAAAAGTGATAGCAGTAGGATATCTCTGTGCAGGATCGCTGGCTGAATACCCCAGTGTAATTGCCAAGTAATCCTAATTGTGTTTGTTCTTTAATCCAAAATTAATCTGAGCTAAGTCATCTGAACTCTTTAAAGTAAAAGCATTTGTTTCATTGCTGCCCTAAATTAGGTAAATCTCTTCTTCCTTGCTCTTTTTAAACTTTTGAGCAATACCTTGACTTTTTTTTTAAGCCCTTTTGCCAAGTTTTTTTACTTAAGCACCAGTGACAAGAATATGAAAGGAATTAGAAAATTATTATGGGATTAAGACTCATGCACAAAAGACATGTTGATTCCTTGTCCTCCAAAGAGAGCAGGATCTATTCTGCAATTAAACCTGGTGTACCTGACTACAAAAAGGGCTCACGTGCAGTAATGTATGTGGTAGGTAGGAAAGTAATGCATGGTACAATCTTTGAGTAAAAGACTGAACACCTCCCTCTTCCAGACAGCCTAAAAGGGAATAGTCAAAAATCTCTTACAATTTTTATAACTGAAGAAAATGTATTCTTCACCTCTGTTTGTGAAAAAATGTTATCTATCAGTGGTAAATAGCAAAGTGGGTACACTTCTGGCTTTACTGATTTTGTAATATGGTTATTTCTATCTCTTTCTCATCAGCAAAGAGATGCTTTGCTGCATGGACAGATATTTTTCTAATTCCATATTAAGTTCCCATATTGAGTGAAATTAGATGGGATACAAGAATGATTTATTTGATACTTCTTTGAGAGTTGTCCTCCCCACCTAATTTTCAGCAAATGGAAATGTCACCATCCATATCCTCTTCCTTCTAACCACAGATATGCCAACAGTTTTCATAACAATGCTGTGTATATGAGAAGGAAAATGGGGTTTTTGAGGAAAAATGCGTGCAGCTCTCTGGATTCCTCTTTGTTGCAAAATCTGACCAAGAAATAGTTACTTTAAAACTCTACTGATGGGACTTTGGGCTCTTTGGAACTCCCAGCTAACTGAGGGCCAGTCTCAAACCATGAACTCTAAGCTTAATGCTTGGAAACCATAAAGGTAGTATCGTTGGGAGTCTTGCATAAGTGAGGGCTTCAGGATGTGGCTGTGTGCATTACTCTGCACCTTATCCCAGTTCCTGTTTTCTTCTCCCTTTGAAAGCCCTGTTTGAAGTTGCTTCTTAATCTCCTCAACTGATGACTTGAAAATGCAGCAGACCTTCTAAGCATGAGTCACACCAGCCCTCAGTCATCAATATTGTCCAAAAATGTTCTGTTTCCCTTCTCATCTCTTCTTACCCCTTAACCAAGGGCAGCAATGATTCATAGTGTAAAAGGACTAGATTTGCATTTGATATGAGTCAACAACTAATTCAAGATCAAGAAACAGCATCAAACAGGCCTTGCAAAAAAGGGAAGGAAAGTTTCTTATTTGCTGTGGCTGAATCAAAACTACAGCCATAGATACTATTCTTGAAAAATCAAAAGATAAATTACACTGTCTTGAAAATCCCCTCATACAGATTCTGCGTATGTTTGAAAAAATCAATGTATGTTAAAATATACTATGTTCCAAGCAAATCAAGATCTTGTTTCTCTTTTAAACATCTTTGCAAGGAAACCATTCTGCTTTTCTTTTTTTTTTTTAAGCAGAAATCTTTGTGCTTGGCAGAACAGATGAAAAGGCCAGCAGAACAAGATGAAAAAAATCTCCCTTAAGAAATCTTTTCAGGAATGCACTTAGAGTGTACAAGTCTCATCTGATTTTAGCCATAAGTAATTATGTGCTTACCTGCTACTGATATCTTTAGGCATTAATCACCTCTTTACGTTAAGAACATTTATAAATTATTTTCCTCCATTGAGGTCTAAATACACAAAATAGGGGGGAAATCTAGGGAGGAATAAAGACAAAATGGCTATAATAAATCTTGCAAATCTAGAAAAATACTTCAGAGATCTTGAACTGCTAGTATTGATCAACTCTGGGTGAGTAATACAGCTCAGGAGCAGACTTTGCAGGACAGCTGCACCCCATAGTCTTGGGGCAATTTCCTGTGAACCAAATTAGTATATACACTATAAATATTGCCTGTCTCTCACCCTCTCTTTTGCAGAACTGTTTGCCCAGAAAATAACCTGTTTCTCTAAACTGCCTTGAAAAAGATGGTGGAGGAGATGGAAATGGAAATTTTTAGTAACATACTGAAGGAATTAGAAGGTTTCCTTTCCCTCTGCCTGTCTCCTGAAATTCAGCTTCTGTTGCTTCCCTTCTCCCATCTACCATCATTATAGTTGTCTACCTGAACTCTAAGTTCTGTGAAGCTTGTGTCTTTAGCTCCTGGCCAAAGAAATCACTTGGCATTTCCAAAGTAAGCTAGCAACTGCTCAAAGGAAGAGTTTGGGAGAAAAGGAGATGGCTCCCTGAGCAAAGTCAGCCTGCTTACAATGGTCGGTGTAAATGAAAATAAGGTCTTGGACCTCACTGAGGACTTTAATTTCTCCATGAAGGCATGGACAAAATTCATGTGATGATGCATCAAATTCTTCAGAGCTGTCCACTGGGCTCTGAGCTGGTGCTCCTTTGGTTGTAGCTCTTAAGAATGTTTTGTTCAGTTCTCAGACTGATGTTGGCTAATCCCCTCTCCATTTCTAGTCTGCTCTGATTCAGATCTTGGAGCCTCAGGATGTTTGCTTTTCCTCTTTCTTTTGTGCAGCTTTGAGGTGGGCACTGCTACGGTGCTGCCGGCTCAGTACCACGCACCCACCCGGTCCGGGGAGAGGCTGGCCGGATCGCTCAGAGGTGTGGGAAGGCTGGCGAAGTTCCTGCAGGGGTTTGCCCAACCCACCAATGGTACAGGCACGCTGAGGAAGGAGAGACGAGGCGGAGGGGCTTCTCGAGATGGTGCGGGGTTTATTATGGCACTGGGGTCATGCCAGGAGAAGCAAGACAATGCATTTCACACTCATAGTTACACCCCTGTGAGTGGGCGGGGGAAGATACAGAACACCCAATGGTGCAGAGGAACGCAGAGTTTGAATTTGGCGGGCTGGGGGTACAGAGCCAATGGGAAGGATCGTGGGAGGGGAGAAACACGCAGTGGGAGGGGAGGAGATGGCCGTGCCCAGTTTGCAGGGAGCGCACTGCAACAGGGCACTATTTGTGTGAACTTTCCTAATAATCTCAGAGAAATAAATGAACTTGTTTTACAGGACACAAGTGATTCTCATAGCTGCATTTGCTGTCAAATATCTTCAGCATGCTGTTGTGTGCATAAAAAGATTGTAGGTTGTGATATACTGTCACGGTAGGTCTTCTGTATCAGTTTGTTTCAATGTATGTATACAAATTTTTAAACCATCTTTGGTTCTCCAAGGCAAGTAATTTCTATGCAAACAGAGATTTTGTATGTGTGGTCACAAATTTAATGGTTGAGTACCCTAATGATCATATTCCTGGAAATTAAGAATAACCATATAATCACAGAATTATTAAGGTTGGAAAAGACCAAGGTCATTGAGTCCAACCTGTGCCCGATCCCTACCCAGACCAGAGCATTGAGTGCCACGTCCAGACATTCCTTGGACACCTCCAGGGGTGGGAACTCCACCACCTTCATGGGCAGCCCCGTCCAATGATTAACATCCCTTTCGATGAAGAAAATTTTCCTGATGTTCAACCTAAACTTCCTCTGGCACATCTGGAGTCTCCATCTGCTTGTCCTGCCAACCAAAACATGAATAGTTATTCATCTGTGTATGTACACCTATATATATCAAATGTGGTCCATAGGTCTTACGTTGTTTAAAACTAGAGTTTCTCCCCCGCCCCTCTAGTTTCTGAATATTCCTACTTTTGACACTTGCTATTGTATTGTTAGGGCTTTATTCTCCCCTAAATCTGCATTAATTTTGAATCAGATATCATATATTTTTAAACCAGTCTTCTCCACTCCTGGTGTCCACAGACCTTGCATGTACTCGCTTTTGTATTTCCTACATTGCAATATTACACGCCAATTATCTAGAACCTCTGAGCGAAGTGCCATCTGCCACATAAATTTCTCCTTCAAAGTTGTTAAAAGGAGTAGGTTTATGCTCAGAAGGTCAGCCAGCCTTAATCACTGTCATTACCGTTTTCAAAGTCAATGCATTTTTGCATTACTGTCTCTTGCAGTGGCTGACTGCATCCTGTCTGAGAAAACTTTCTTGAACCTGTTTACACAAACAGCATCAGACTCTGGTGTTTGCACTACCTCTCTTTTACTGAAAACTCAGACAGAGTTTTTTCCAGGTTTATATTCTGGCTGTAAATCATCCATCTGCAATTGAAATAACTTTTTCTGTTTGTGAAACTCTTTTCTCCCCCACTGGCATAAGCGGTTTACAGCCTGCTTTGGCAAACAAGGAACTGGGGGGTTGTGGATGCATGAGCACTGGAAGCTTATAGTTTTCCTGAACATATTTGCTGGCATTCATCTTCTGTTAGGTTTCCTGCAGCATTACCTACAGTCTCTGATGATCTCCTTCGTTGCAAAAACGTTGTTGCGAGACCTCACATAGCGGGTTCAGGTGATGATTCTGTACAGCAATTACCATCAGAAAATCAAAGGGAGGGTGTCTTCTTTGTAAGCTGTTCTGAGGTTAATTATTATGATTAATGTGTTTTATGTTTTGCAGATTAAAGTTTTTTAGATCAATGATTATGGCAGTCAGATTGGATAGAATTCTTTTCCAGCCAAATTTATCATTCGTGTGTACTTTTCTTCCCTGGAAGTTAAGAAATATTGATAGCCATCTCTAATCCCCCAAGGCCTAGAAGGGCCCCTAGATCAGACCTGGTTTTCCTATAGAAGTTAATTATTCACTTCTACCTTTACATTGCTGTTATGTTCCAAGCTTACACCACCGACTCCCCATCTATGATAGTGTTCTATTATACCCACAGCAAAATACCACCAGTAAACTTCCGTATATTTCCACATTTGGATATCCTTTCAGGGAACTATGCTCTGGGTGCAGAGCATAGCCTAAAAGTTACAGTGAAGCACTGCATTTACAGGGTGTAAGTTAAAATTTCACGGACTATAATTTTCTTTCTAAAGAAGTTTTCCACCACCTCACTGAACTACTTAGGGTGAGATGAGAGGAAGAGAGGGTAAATGCATTTATTAAGAAATGCTCTTCTTGGTAAATATGTGGAATTCTGTACAGGCATTGGTTTGGCCCCTTAGGAGGTAGGTAGAATGTAAAATCACAGAATGGTTTGTGTTGGAAGGGACCTTAACGCTCTTCTCATCCCACCCCCTGTCATGGACAGGAATACCTCCCACTATCCTAGGTTGCTCCAAGCCCTATCCAACCTGGCCTTGGACACTTTCAGGGATCCAGGGACAGTCACAGCTTCTCTGAGCAACTTGTGCCAGGACCTCACCACTCTCACGGGGAAGAATTTCTTTTTAACATCCAATCTAAATCTACTCTCTGTCAGTGTGAAGCCATTCCGCCATGTCTTGTCACTCCATGCTCTTATAAAAAGTCCCTCTCCCTCTTTCTTTTAAGCTCAGGTGTGGGTAAAAGGTTTCCTCCTCCTATTCTGGAGCTGGTAGACAAAAGACCCGTTCTTAGAGTGCATCAGTACTCTCTTCTGGATTCAGAGCAATAAGTCTAATTTCTTCCTTAAGTTTTCATCTAAGTGTGCTTCTAAATATGTGTTGGCACATGTATAATGGGATTTGAATTCTGTTAACTTTATTTTGTGTTCTGTTAGGTTTTTTATGCCATTAAAAACATCTGAGAATATTTTTTGGGCTTCTAATGGCTTCTGTCTTCCTACTGTATTCACATTCTTAATAACCTAATATATGGCATTTTCACCCCTAGAGTATGTACTCCTTTTCCTGAAAATGTTTTATAAGAAAACAATTATAGATGTTATTTCTTCTAGATTTTGTTATACTTTCACATGGAGTTCATATCCACATGTTATGGTTTGATTTCACTCTAGTATCACCAAAGAAAGATTTTATCAATTCTTTCCTTATAAATAGGTTTTCTTTTCAGAATGATTTTGGTAACTTCAGCTGACTTGTATCCTGTACATACTCTCTGGGTGTGAGAATAACTTATGCACCCAAGCCTAACCTATAAAAACTTGTCGCTATATGTGGAAAGAGTCCCACAACGTTTTCTTCACTTTTATTTCTCACAATGTTGGCATTCACACTCTCTCACTTTTTGTCCTGGTATTTGGCTAAGGTTATGGCTAAAGTTTTGGTTCTGTGATCCACAGAGCTAAATCAAAATCTGATTACAGCTTTAATCAGTCACAGTCAAAAAACTGTGCTAAATGCCTCAGAAGTCTTTCCATCTTTATGTATTTCCTAGGAAATTTCTATCCCCATGCCTTGGTTTTTCCCAGAACTGCAGCATTGTGATTTCTGTAATTTAGAATGGCAACTAGTTTGCTCTTCTCCTCGATAAATCTGGTGCTTCTGACCCAGTACTGTGTAATAATAGCCACTTTTGCCTTCTCCCCACTCACTGTCTTCACAAAGAGGAAAATGTCGCTTGAACATCTTTCGGTTGTGTAACAGATGTAGTGGAGCAGTGCTGTGATTGACGAGCCCTGCACTTATCCCTTTCTCATCTCCTCAGGTTCTAGAGGTTGCTTCCAAATTTAAAGAACCAGATAATTCTCAGTCACCACTCCAGTGAGAATCTTGCATTGCTACTTATAAGCCATAGACAGTCTTTTCTAGAATAAGCAAACTGTGAAAAGAGGGAATTAGTGAGAAACCAAGGCAGAGAGGGCTCACCACAAAGTCGGTAAACATCTAAGGACAGGATGAAATTACATGCTCCATGCCTTTTAGATGGCCAGTTCCCTTGCAGCATGTGTCCTCTTTTGCTCTAACCCACAAAAAACATTGCCATCATGTTTGCAGGAGCAATAACATGGGCTTCTTTTTAATCATGTTCCAGTTGCTCTTGTGCTTGATCTGGAAAGGAAAATACCTGAGGCCAATACTTGGCAAAATCTTTTTGTGTAGCAGCTAAGATTAAATAAATGTACTGCTGAGCTAATAATCAGAGCAAATTTATATCCAAAACCATTTCTGAAAATACGAAAAATTTTTTAAAAAATGTTTCCAAACTAACTTGCCTTCCACAATTTTTCAAAGAAACTGTTAATTCAGATTTCTCAAGATTTTTCTGTGAACTCTCTTCCTCTCTGAAAAGTCTACAAGCATTCACTGAAGGTTCTAATGCTTGAGATGACATTCTGCTCTTTGTCAGACACTGCTGCTTTAACAGGATTATTTACAGTGCATTGATTACATTGTTAATGTTTTTTCGGGCGTACATTCTGAAAATTATGTTATTCCAGTATTCAAGATTTTGGGAATTCATCTTTTCCCAATATGCTTAGTTGAAGGACAAGAAGGAATCACAAAAAGAATTGAGCAAAACTCAATTGGGCATTTCTAACAAGTAATTTATTGTTCATCTCACCCACTTCCGCAGTGGAGAAAGGGGGAGGCTTCAGGTAGAGGCTGAGAGCCTGTAAACTCATCTTTTATGTGTATGGGATAATGCAAATGACATCTAGTTTCTGAGGAATGACACGGAATGGGTTTTGCATAGGTTGTTAGAGTCAGACTGATTTTAAGTAAAATAAATATGAAGGAGAGCAGGTTGAAGAAGGGGATCCGTAAAACTTAGAGGAGGGCTCAGGTTTGACGATATATGTCTGTGCTGATGGCTATGGAGTTATGCTCATACATATGCTCGCAATCTCTTTGGGTCTTGCATTTCCACTCTAAAGAAGTTTACAGTAAAGTTTTGGGTTATTAGAATACTCGTAAGTTAAACTAATACCTTGAAAAACGCCAGGTAAAATAGCACTTTCCAGTGTTCACAGCTGATTTTCTTTTGGAGCAATGTAACTCTAAGCCAGTATGTCGCAGCACATGAAGTTCCTGTGAAAGTTGGTCGGGATATATCTTGGAGTATTGTTTTGGAGCATGCAACCATGAAATGTGGATCAGAAACATAAAAATGGACACAGAAATCTGCAACTAGCTTGGGCTGTGCAAGATGTCCACAATGAAAACAGAAACGACATGAGATTTGATTAGTTTGAGGATTTGTTTGGAAATTCAGAATAAAAACTGTGTTTTTCTGAAGTTTTATTCAAGTCCATTAACTTGTCTACTGATCCTGAATTCTTCTTTCGGATAAATCTGGGCTGATTTATAAACTGGTATCAAAATGTCACTAAACTTGTGGTTTCAAACAGTTTAAACTGGCCATGCTGTAAAACCGAGGTAGCATCCAGTGGTTTTGGCTGGGTTTTGAGTGGCTGTTTTGAGTTCAGTAGAGCCCCAAGCTCAAGGTGGAAAGCCTGGGTGCTACCTGGGAGGTGCCAAACCTGTGCTGCTCCCTGCCATGAGCCTTTGGCAGGGCTGCAGGAGTGCACAGGGGACCTGGGTCTGCTTCTGATAGAAGGACTTTAGTGAAGGAATCTGTCCTTTCTCCCCGAGCAGAGGTGCTCTGGTGCTCAGTCACAGAATAAAGTGTGAGTGCGTGTCTGCAAAGGGCTGAAAAGCTGGTCAGGGCAGTGAGCACTCAGGCAGAAGAGTAACTGCTGCAAGTTCAAGACTTTTTTATGCAGTTGTGAGTTGAGAGTGTTTGTACTTGTGTTATTATGTCTGCTATTATTAACCTCTTTCTTCAACTCATGCCAGATTTTATCAGTAATATGTGTTTTGAGAGACAAACAGCTCTTTTTGGAATGGGGCTTGTGTTTCTGTGACCGCTTGTTCTGCATCTGTCTTGGGTGATTCAGGAGCAAATCCATCCACTTGTCTCCTCTGAAGTATAACCCACTGTGCTTCTGTTTTGTGCATGAATTCACATATTGAATTTATTTCTCGTGCTTTATTTATTTTAAAACTTTATTCAGCCATGTGCCCCTGTGCGCATTTAAAAGGAGCCACAAATATTTATGAGGCAATTTTAACACTTACCGATTACTTTTGTGGGGCTTGGTACTTTAATAGCTGTAGTTGTATCAGCCTTGGCTGATATTTCCTAATTATTCATATCCTGACGTGTTATCAGCCATCATAGAGCATTACCAGCATCATTTTAAGCTCTCTTCACCTTCTTCAGTCTGGGTTTTATTTGAAAAGCAGACATGCAGTCCCCAGTGAGAATTAAAGTAGAAGCATTAGCTTGCAAAATATATGCCAATGACCTAATGATTCTGACATTTCCACAATACAAGCTTTACAAGAAGGCATGCAGACAGCAAAGTCTGTTTTTCTATCTCATATTTTTTTAATGGCTAAATGTTTGGAGGAAACAAAATGGATTTATTCTGCTCAATCCAGGGTATAATATCAGGACTTATCCGGTTCCGGGCCCCAGGGCTTCAGACAACTAACAAAACACATCTTACTTCTGCTCTGCTAGTTCTCTGTTATGCTTTTCACATGCAGGAAGAATGAGTAAAAGCATAACCAAATTGAATAAAGCACCATGGCCTGCTATTCTTTGCTTATGAAGCATCACATGATAGACACCAAATTAAGAAGAGCCCCCCACCTCTGGTTAAGTATGTATGCAACTGTCAAGCTGTTTTATCTAATATAGAGGGAATTTTGCTATTCCCTTCACTGCCAGAGTACAAGAATATGTTAAAAGTGTTAATGCCTTACCAAAGCATGCTTCATTGTTTTTGAATAATCCAGTGATTTTACATCATTTAAATAAAATCAAAGCTGCTCCCTGATCTATTTTGAAATACTCCCACCTTTCAAATCCTTTGCTCTGATATATGGAAAGAAGACTAATCTGAGGTGGTTCTCTGAATAGAGTTTAAATTGCGATTTGTGTTTTGGCTCTTCAGTCGCTGTTCATGTAAGGATGTGTTGGGATAGGGCTGTCTGCCATGATATGTTAAAAAAAAAACTTATCTTTTCTAATAAAAATAAGATGCTGTTTGAACAGGAGGCTAAAGGAAATCTATCCTCTCTGTTGACCTTTCAGACTGTGGTAACCATAGAACATACAGTGCCAATTTTATGACACAGTCATGTCAAATAGATTGTATATGACATATCTGAGTTGTAATTTCAAAGAAGTTTTAGATGTAAGAGTCAGGAGGGAAACCCCATTCAAATGTGTTCTCTTTACTTTTTGTGCAGTGACTTCATGGACCAATCACCTAATGACTAAGTCTTGCCATATGCAAGAACATTCCCTTAACCACAGATTTTTCTGGTTCATTTGCTTGAAGAACTCCAAATTTTTCCTGTCATGCCCCTGGAAATCACAAGCAAATCTGATGGCAGTGTCAAAGTCTTAGAGGTGCCTGGCATTTGTTCGGATACTGGGCTGGTCATTTCCTCTTTCATGTTTTTCCTTCCTCTCTTTTGCAGCCTTTACCTACTCAGGCAATGAGCTGGTTGCAGGAATTTCTGCTGATAGTGGGGTCCTTGCAGCAAAAGGGTTTAAATGTCAGACGTGGCCTTTGGACATTAAAACCATATAAACCTGGATTGCTTTCTTGTGATGCAGTGTTCAGTAAACAAGCAATGGAAGAATGACTTCAAATTCAGCAGGAGGATTCATACTGCAGTTGTCATTGCCAAGTTCTGTGACAGAAATATTCCAAATACCTGTCTGTAGACCAAGGACATGCAGAAGTGGCTTCTCACTGGGTGCAAAAATCCAGTCCTTGATGAGCATAAGAATCATTAATTGCTTTCAGGGATTTTGCCTGGAATTAACATGACTCCTTTTCTTCCAGCATTCTTCCCTGCAGTTGCTGATTCTCTCTGTTCGTGTAAAAGCACTGATAGGGCCATCATCAATGTACAGCACCTCTTTTCTTCTTAACATTGGCTTCTCTTTGCTGCAGAGGTGAAAGCTGTGGAAGCGTTCTGCCTTTGAAGAACTACTTAAGATGAAATGGTTTTGAAGTGCGTTTAAGGGTGTTTACTTTAGGCACTTTATTTTTTTCTTTATTTTTATTCCTATTGGAACTGGCTAATGTTATTCATTAAACTAACAATTTCTCCCCTGCCTGTTCTTAAGTGTGACTTGTGACCTTGCAATCTGTGTATTTTGTCATCACAATGTGTTACCATGGAACTGATTTTGATGTCATGAATAAGGGCATTGTGAGTTTCCACATTCCCAAGCATATCTGAGACACAGATTTGGAAACAAAAATGACTTCACCAGTTAAATATTGTTAGATCCTATAGTATATCAAAGGTAAGAACACTTGTGCCCTATATTCCTTTACATAGAAGAATCTAAGGTTAGGAATTTCAAAGCAGGTATATACAAGAATGACACTACAAATAGCATTTCACAAGATTAAATATTTTGTGAGAGTATTGAACTCTAGCCCCTTTATGTTACTGTAGACAAAAATCTTTCATATTGTTCATGGAGCCTCCTCAGACTGTCTAATGGGGATTCTGTGTAAAGAGGAAGAAATGCAGTGTGCTGAACAGCTCCGGGATGCTGCTGGGACTTTACTCCTTCAAGACAACAGTGACCAAAGTGAGTTTTCCACCCAAGATCGCTCACAGGCAGACAGAGGGCAATATACCATTGCTGCTTTTGAAGCTGAGAGGAGTATTAAGGATTTTTCAGAAAAGCATCTTACTCAATGCGCAAGGGGAAAATACACTTTTGTTGTGCAGCGGAATGCATGTATTGCATGCCTTAAATTAAAAAAGCAAGTTCCCTCAGTGATCTACCTACCCACATGAGGTTAAAAGAGTTCAATGGAATCTCTTGTCAAGCTGTTCCCTAGGGTGTTTAATTCATCACAGTTAAAGACTTGATAGCATTCTATTATAATGGAGAAGTTTGAAAAGCCTCAAGTGGGGTTAAAATCCTGGGTTGCAAAAAAAATCCAGTTTAGCAGGAACCTCATATACAGATCTGTTTACTTGATCTGCTGGGGTTTTTCTTGCAGATGTGACTTACCCATCCATTGCATTTTACAATCTAGCTCAGTAGCAGTTTGCTCCTGGCACCAGGCAAATATGTCCTCATTAAGTAAAATTTATGCTAATACCATTCTGATTAGCCAGCAGTCATTGATATTCACTCTCATTAGCTAAATTGGTTCACTGGAAGACATCCCGTCGAGGGATTTTTTTCTGTTTTAAATGGAATATATAATGTATGGATTTGCAGAGGAGACAGATGATGATAATTATACCCCGTGTTTACTCCAGCCGTTTTTTTATCCTAAAGCCTCCTGAAGTACTTTGCGGCATTTAGATCTGCAAGGAGGGAGCAGACTTTTTTTCCCCCTTAGAGAAAAACCTCTGTCAGAAATACAGAAGCTATTCTGGTGTTATTGTTTTTAGTGCAGATCACACAAAGGAATCTTCCGTTCTGAATTTAGGAGCACTTTTTCATGAGACAAGATGCAGGACACTTCATAGGAAACCTAGCTGGGGAATAAGCTCAATTCATGCAGCAATGGGACTTTCTACATGCAATCCTTTTGCAGTAACCTTGTGACTCTGACTTACCATCTCTAGGAGTTGTGCCCGCAGTGTTATTGCAAACATAGCCTCAGGATGAACCTTTCATCAGAAGTACAAGGATCCTGTCTGCTCACGCTTACAATTTTTGGTTAAAGGGAATGATAATTTCAGCTGAGAATTTTATTATATTTTCTTATGTTAAAACATACATGATCGGTTCAAACCATGGTTTGATGCAGCATGGTATGATGCTGTGTTGAATTACCACCTGTTTTCTCTTAATTCTCGTAAAGGGCTCTTGTTGGGCAGAAAAAAACAAGTTGGAAGCTGTTATTGCCAAGGTGTGATAATCTTGCCATTAACACTATTAGGTCCAAGAACAGGTTTCTTTGTATCACAGCCTCCATTTCAAGCGCAAGAAGGAAAGCAGTGGTCTTAATGCCTTATAGTCTTACTGATACAAACAAAAATCCCTATTGATGTCTCTCTCTATATGCAGGCATATCTGTCCTTTACAAACTCTGCCCCTACAGTTGTCTGATGAAGTTGTTTACCTTTAAATATTGACACTGTATATACTCCATTCTCTTTAAAGAGGAAAAACATTTCTCTGGTCCGTTCAACCCCTGACCTTACTAGAGGGATTATAAACAAGGATGTCTCCTCTTGCTAATTTTTTACCTTTTGGATCTGCAATCAATACTGTTGCTTCATAAAGGCTGCCAAGCAGCAAACAGATGTCAGCAACCACTGACCGTTGGCAATGGTGAGATGGGAAACACTGGCCTACAGTGACCTTTGACTGGGCTTGAAATTCCTCGGTTTGCCTTTGAATTCCCATCACTGAATAGTTCACATCACTCCTGGGCAATAATTGCAGTGTTTTCACATGTGCACTTCTTTTTCAAGTCGTCTCACTCTTAGATTGATCTAATCTTTTCTTCAGTAATCAAAACTGGTTCCACATCCAAAAGATGCTTTGAAGGGGAGATCTGTGACCACAAGCAGCAGCGTGAAACCACCCAGATGCAGATAAATTGCCATTCTCTCTCGCTGCACAGAGAAATTGTGTCCTAATGGTATAGAAATTACTTTGTTTCCATGGTAACATGTGTGAGCGCTATAAATAATGTTTGCTGTTTAGAAACAATTCAGTTTACACTGAATTTATACACTATTTGTATGCTAACTAATGGGATGCATTTCTAGTTGTTTCATAGCAATGGAAGAGCTAACAGAAAGCTGAAAGTTTTTTGAGCACTGCACTAAACCATGTGATTATTAATTTTTTCCATGTTTATGTCCAAAGGAGAAACTGCATGAGCTGAATCTATTTCATTATAATGTATACACTCAATAATGGAAAAAAAATCCTGGAAAGAAAAACTTACAGAATTAGCAGGTTGTTTTGCTACCCATCATCATTACTGTACTGGGGGTTTTGTACCAGAAGGTAAAAAGCATTTAAGTTACAATTCACCAAAATGTTTCTGTGCATGCTTCTTTTAAGCTTGTAAAGTGATAAAATATCTTAGTTTGATATTATAAAATTGCTTTCTTTTTTTCTACCTTTTATTATGTAACAGCAAAATATTTTCTCTGTTTTAGATTTGGCCGTGAATTTTCATGATTTTTTCACAACACCAACAAAGAGCTGCTGGTATTTGATCAAATAACGCAATAAATTCACTGCAACAGCAGTTTATTTTCTAGTCAAAAATAGTGGCTGGGGGGAAAAATGGGGCTAACGACAAGTATTTAATGGGGTTGCAAGAAAGGTTGCAGTGAAGGCAAATTTTAATAAGTGGCCACTGGCAGCTGGAAACACAGGGACAAAGGCACAGCTCTGAAACGATGGAGCTTTGTCGTCATCAACACGTTGGGAGGCACGAAGGGAATTCCTCCTCCCTCCTCCTGCATGGCTGGGGAAGCAGAGCTCCTTCGTGCAGCTCCTTGGCCACGGGCCAGCACGACTGAAGCACTGCACCTACCTCGGGGAGCTCTAATTGCTGCCTACACACTCTGCGAGCAGTGTTTGTGCTTGTTTGGCTTGGGAGCTTTGATAGGCTTTAGCAGCCAGGCTGGAAGAGGAAAGCAAACATAAGCGAATAGATTTATGTTAACAGACTGTGAGTGTTCATAGGGCACAACACCTGTGGGCAGACACGTAGACAGCAGTGGGTACACCACTGAAACAGCAAGAGAGTGCCATTTACCCATTGTTAAGGAGTAAATTAAATACATTGCATTAAATTTGTTCCTTGGCAGTTGTCCCAGTTGAACTGCCATGCTGGTTAGCTGTGGACACCCCTATATTTACATTAAAATAGTTCAGAAAATTTTGCCTTTATTCATGCCCTGAGTATGCAAACTCAATCTCCTCAGTGCGAGCTGCAGGCAAGGCATCGAGGTGGGCTGAAGGCTGAGCTTACACCTCTCTAGTTACTGGTTCAACCCCATGGCTCCTTGCTGGTGGCAGGACAGCCTCCCAAGGGCAGCAGTCCCAGCCCATTCCCCTGTGTCTTTGATTTCCTGACACAAGCCACAGCCAAAATTACACAAATGGAATACTTGCTTTATCATCTGGGCGAGAGTTGTTTGTTTGCCTCATCCACACTTGCAGTGACTCCTCAACCTGTGCTGAAGCTGTGTAGCAACAGGTAGCATGTTTATTTTGCACTGTTTGGTTGCTGGTCTTGGAAAGAAAAACACTTGGCTTTTGGGAAAGCACCAAGAAAACCAATACGAGCCAAATAATAAGGCTAAATAATATGGGATTCAATAAAGGGCTATTGGCATTGTGACAGGGCTGCAGTGTCACTTGGAAGCCTCTGCTTGAGCACTGACTGCATCCAGTCTCTCTTTCTCCTAAATAACTTCTCCATCACTGGCCTCCAAGTGTTCTCCTGAACTGGTGCCATGAGAAGCAGGAACAACCACACCAAGTTTTCCAGCAGTTTGCCTGTAGCTCTCAAAAGTAGCCTTCTGCAGCCTTCTGCCCTCTTCTCCCCCAGAGGATGCAGAAGTAGTCACTACTCAAGAAGTGCAGAGAAGCCAAGCATTTTCCATCTGGAAATACTGAAAGTGACTGAAAATCGTTCCAGCCACAGATTGCCTGTGGTATGGCTGCTGGTATGAGTATTCCTGTGTTTCACTAATAGCTGTGTTGAGGTTAAAAACCCCTGCTAAGTCTGTGCTTTGCTGCACCTACCGCGTACTCGTTGATCCCCATGTTTGATTTGATCTCCCTGACATGTCCTCTGCTACACCTGACCTCAGGACTGAGTCTTAGCGGGGTTTGCTGAATGTAGGAAAGGGAAAGTACCCAGTCATTGGGCAATATTTCACAAATGAGATCGCAGGTCAGGCCAGTAAGCTCCTATTTATTCAGTTGTATTTTTTTTAAAACTGTGACAGAATATGATAGCCTTGCTTTGTTTTAATGGTAGGTTTCTGCTATTTAAATGTTTTCTGTGTTGTTTTGGGTTTTTTTCTCTATATCTTAATATCTTTAAAAACTACTCTTAACACCTTTTGGCTTCAAATATTTCTCTAAGATGAAGATGGTGGTATAATCCAGTTTTGTTTGATTTGGATGTCTGAATTTGGAAGAATAACAATAACAGAATGTATCTGAGAAGGATTAGAGAGAGGAAAAATACAGGACTATCTTCTTTTGGAACTGAAATATGAAACTCCACACTGTCACCTAGTTAGGATTTTTTAAAAAGTAGGAGGAAAGAAAGATTATCAGCTGCATTGGAACAGAAATGTTCAAAAAGATAACATGCCCCTTAACTAGGAGTAGGATGATTTCCCCATCACGAATACACAAACACACACACACACACAAAAGAATCCTGAAAAGTGTTCTGTTTCCAAGGAAGCACAAAAATTTATAGTTCCCTTGATTTGAGATAGGGTCTGGTTTGGACCAGCCAACTAATTTCAGTTTGATATTTGTGCAATCTTTCTGTATCTTCTTCCTCCTTTTTTTCAAGCTTTTAGATTAAATATATTAAAATATTTAATTAAAATAATGCGATAATTAGGGCACTGGGGAAGTCTGCCTTAAAAAATGTCCTTGCTCCCTAGACTTCTGTTTTTATATTGAATTTAAGAGATGCGTCACAATTCTATTTTGGTCTTGATTAACCTGTCTTTTTTCACCAAATAATTTTTTTGCATAGTTCGAGAGGTACACGAGAGTTAGAAAACTTCCTCATTTAATTCACAGCATCCTATAGTCTGGTTTTGCTGGGTTTAGAGTCAGAGCTGAATTTGGTGAAAACCATCACCTTGGACAGCTTTCAGGTCAGGAGCTTGAGCAGGGCCTGATTTGTTTTATGCTCCTTAAGCTGCTGTGTCTTACCTTGCAGTCATTGACAGTGGAAGGGGAAGCTCAGCCCCCTCCTTTTTCAGCTGGAGACAACGGGAGCAAGCAAACACTTCACTGCTTTGAAGTGCCAGCAGAAAGGCTTTCAGGATGCTGGCCAACACCCTCTGCAAGTGCCTTTTGGATCTGTCTCAGCTTGAGTAGAGACATTTGAACAGGTATCAGGTTGTGAGGGAGTGTAGCCAACTAAAAAGCTGAAGTGGAGAAAGAAGCTCAAGTGAACCCACCTAGGGAAGAGAGGCAGCTCTTGAATGCAAAAGGCTTTAAACAGAAAACAGTTTTTAGAGGAAAGCAAATGCAGGTCCTAGGGAAATCATTAATTTAGCTGGGTTTTGAAAAATTTTATTTCTGTTTATTCTCTTTGCTGGTGGGTAGTTAGGCATGGGGAGAGAGTTTCAGGAATTATCTAAAACAAAAGTTGACAGTGCTGGTGCTTTCGGTATATGTGTTTTATGTATATATGACTTCCTAATGCAGAATCAAAAAACTACAAAAATGGTTCAAATACTACTAGAGGGCATTCAATTCGCTAAATCTTAACTTCCACTTCAGGAAAACATCCTCTAAGAGGTGTAGGACCTCTTATTATCTGCTTGTAGAATCAAAAAGAGTGCTAGTTCTCACTTTAAAAAGTAATATGTTTTGAAAAATATGCACTGATTAAAAATTACCATTTTCCACATGTACCTTTTCATTTTAATATTAAGTTTGCAAATACAGCCAAAGCATACAGTGGCATCACCAGGAATTGTTAATGGCTCATTGCTTCCTCTTCCAGGTCTTTGGGACTGAAAGTTGATATTTACAGATACCTCTAAAATGGGGATACCTCTGGATAGTTAATGGGAGCATTACAAACTCAGGAGTTTCTGGTTTATGACCCTGAAGACTAGAGAAGCTGAATTTGAATAAGGTGTTTGGGAACAAGGAAATTTGGTGTTCCGACCTGATGTTTGTGTCCTTTTGCTACATTTTTTTCCTTTTCTAAAATTAACTTAATGACTTTTTTGAGTATCTCAGGGGTTGCTACTATTTCATGGAAACATTTCAGCGCAGACTATATAAACTTTTGCGAAGGGTTTGGAGATGTAGAGTCCTAGGGGTGTAATTAGCCAAAATTAGCGTGAGTGAAAAAAATGCAGGCTCTCCAACTTCTGTAAAAAGACCTTCAACCGGAATAAAAGAGCAGAGGCTTATTCCAGGAACATAAATGCTTAGGAGTGGCTCTGTTTGACTAAGAAAATGCCATTAGAACCAAGTATTTATGGCTAAACACACTTGAATAGAAAACATGCAGAGAAAACTCTTGGTAGTTCATTTGTCAAAAGCGGTCTGAAGTGTAGCCCTGTAATGATTATGTACTGGGTATCACAGCCAGAGAAACTGGCAACTGCAAACTGACTTCCCCATTCCTTCTCCTTCCTCCAGGAGTGGTTTGGATTAGGTAGTCAGCTGAAATTTCCAAAGCACATATTTTCTTACCGTGCTGCTGCGACCCATCTCCAGGTGCTTCTTGCTTAGATTCCTCCTAACTCCTTCTTTTTTAATTTCTTTCATAAAGAGTAAAGTTTATTAATGGATTGACTCAGTAAATCTTTCCCAAGTCCCTCTGCATGTGCGCACACATGGAGGAAAGCAACTTAGACACTAAAAAAAAGGTGAGTGGGCACTGTTGAACACAATCCAACAACTCTCTGGTTCCTTGTCCTGAACAACAGATATTCTGTATCACCTAATATTAACAAACAAAAGTCTTTTTCCCACGCCATTATATATTTACATTAGCCTACTCTTCAAGCTTGGCATGTTGGCTTCCTAAGACTATTTGATCCCAGATGCAGCTCTGTGCCAGAATTGCTGGAACAAAATGCAGTGGGTGGACAAACCTGTCCTGCTGCATTGCTTCTGGCCTTTTAAAAACAGAAAGCATTTATCTGACTCATTACTGTAAGTGTACTAACAGAGCATACCGGTGATGGTTTTCTGACTGAAAGTGCCTGCATCTGCTCAAAAGGTTAACACGGGTGCAGATCAAGTGCATATCATGACACATTTGTTGATATCAGCCAGGGGCAAATATTAAGTAGCTTATCTTTTAAAAAGAGAGATAAGGAGGAAGGGTTGTGAGGTGCTTGCCAATAAACGTATATTCATCACAACTGTCGCTCCTTTGCGCTGCAGGAGCCACAGGAGGTAGGGCTGGTAACAGCACTGAAATCCGGGACATCTGAGTTCAGCCCTTACTCTTGGCCTTTGCTGGGGCCTTTGGCAGGGGATTTAGAACTAAATTAAGCTGCCTTCTGTTCCTGACTAGGTGGAGGAAGAGGTTTCACACGTATCCCCTTTTAGCAACTGCAAAATCATAGAATCACAGAACAGTTTTGGTTAGAAAAGGCTCATAAACATCATCTGAATCCAATTCCCCTTCTGCTTTCCATTGAGACCTACTACTAAAAAAAAAACCCTACAAATAAAAGCGGAGGACTTATCAGAAGTTACTGGGTGCTGATGACACAGACATATGGAAGACAATGTAGAAAATTTGTATCCCTATATTTCAGTAGGAGGCCACAAAATCCACTCCCCTTGAAAAGGGAAAATTGAGGAAGGAGCTTACAGAAATTGTTCTGAATATCTGCAGTGAGTATTTTTCAGATATGCACACACATATACATTTCTATATATTTACATGTATCTGAACATGTGCGTGGAAATACATGGTAGTGTGCATGCGTTTTAGGCTTTCTATTTGGGATATCAGATGCATTTTGAGGACTACCTTTTTTCACTCTCTCTGGGTGTGCTAATTCCTTCAAGTCTCATAGAATCATAGAATATCCTGAGCTAGAGGGAACCCACTAGGATCATTGAGTCCAACCTCTGGCCCTGCACAGACACCCCAACAGTCCCACCCTGTGCATCCCTGAGAGCATTGTCCAAATGCTCCTGGAGCTCTGGCAGCCTTGGGGCCGTGACCATTCCCTGAGGAGCCTGTTCAGAGCCTCAGCACCCTCTGGGGGAGAACCTTTTGCTGATATCCAGCCTAAACCTCCTGTTATGTGTATATTTCTATGTCTTAGAAGAATGCAGTACTTACCTCAGCAAAGTGCAGAGTTGATATTTAGCACTATTGAAAAATCTGTGTTGTGTCTAGCACTACTGAAAATACTTGACTGTTAAATTTCACTGCCTTTTGAACAAGCCCAACCTGGAAGCTGAACTCAGCTGGGTGCAATGGCACCCAATGGCAGTGCAATCCTTGCAAGTAATTGGGATGCAGTTGCTGTGAGAGCCTTTCAGTGCAGCCTGGATCCACTCTGGTGAAAGAACCAGGAGAGAATTGTAATGGACATCCATTAGGATTGTCCGCAACCAGTATCATAATGCTATTAAATGTTCACCCCTTGAATAAGAGTTCTCTGGACATCTTATATGTTTAGAGGAATTCAAAATCGTAAATAAGGTGCTTTGTAGGAAACTACTTCAATCAAATCACTGAATAATAGTCTGGCTTTAACAATTCTCTTTGAAATAATTCCTGCAGAGGAATAGTCCATGCATTAAATCAGGAGTTGGAGATTGGCTGGAAGAGAGGAGCGTGTGGCAGTAAAAAGCAAAAGCAAAGCAAATTTCGCTGATGTAGTGGAGTATCTATTCCACAAAGCTTGCACTTAAATAAACCTAAAGAAAATAGAACTGGTGCCCGAGAGCAACTGAGGCAAATGGTAGAGTGGAAATAGAAGTTCATTCACATGATACAATTTTTGGTGCTTAATTTCAGCAGATAAATTATCCAGCGTTGTCTTCCTAGAGTTTTTCTCCAGATGAGAGAGAGAAGGTCTGTCAGAGCTGAACTAAGGCCCCCCCTGGAGCAGCATTGCTCTCCCTATTGTAGAGGGACTCCAGAGAGGCTGTCACTTCCCTTAACCCGTCTTTTAGTCTTTTAAGTTGAGTGGTGTGAATAGCCTTCAAAATGCCTTTGGGTTTCCCTTTACCCGAAGATTGAGGGAATGCTCCTTTTCATTCTCAGCCACAGGAATTAAACAATAAGATCAAAATCTTGTAATCTCCTTGGGAATTCCTTTTAGTTGTATGGGATCTAAAATGCAGGGTTTTCCCCAAATTGCTGGGCAAATGAAGGCAGAGGCTAATCATACAGCTGGCTTTCCATGCAAACATTTCCAGCCTCTGGTGTGGTTGCCAGTTGTTTGGGATTGCCTATGAAACAAATATCTTAATCATTTATATTACCTATGCAAGTTTAAGTCTCATTAAGCTGTTTTTTTATTGCTCTGAGTATCTGTTTGCATCAAGAATAAGAGGACCTGGAAACAAAGTGAACTTTAAGATTTCAATTTTTTGGTGTTTCGTAGCACTAACTTCTGAAAAGGATGATCCAAATAGACTCACACTGAGGTCTCCAAACAGCTAATAATTAGTATATTGCTTTTAGTAAAAAGAGCACAACTAAAGATTTTGAGTTTGCGGTAGTACTAATACCTTCTGTCATCATGCTCTATGGAATACGTTGCAAACAATTACCATGTATTATGTGAACTGCCATTCTTCACTGAACAAATCTTTTAAAGCAAACATATTTGTACTGCAGGAATGTGCAGGGAGGAAAAGCCCTAAATCTTCATTTAAAAAAATAGATGCAAATTTTAAATTTGCAAACATACACTACCAGCCAGAAAATGATCCCCTACCATTTCCTAATAGCAAATAAAACACGAAAAAGAAAATACTTGCTGACCTTTAGGTAGGTTTGTTCAAATCTGAATGTGCAGACATGCAGACAGGAACTTTGGATTTGAGGGGAAATGAGTTTGTGGGTGAAGTTCAGCCTACAGGGCAGTTTGTTTAGCACACAGGAGGCTTCTTAGAGTATCAGTAACACAAACTGAAATTGCTTACAACTTCCCCTGCCCTTCCAATTTTGATGGTTTTTTTCCTTAGGCATAGGTTTCTTTGTGTATATCCCGCATCTCATTGTGGCCATCACTCAGAGAGAAGAATGTTGGGTCTTTACTGTACCATTTACTGTATCGCCTTCGCTGTGAGAACTGTCATTGCAACAAAAGCTCTGAAGGGCTGGAAAGGAAATGTGCACTCATTCTGTCCAGTTATGAAAATTGATATGCATGCAAATTAGCTTTACAGAAAACATTTTCTGCTGAATGCCATTTGTGCCTTCAATAGTGAGAGCCACACTGAGTTATTTGCATGGGAAAGCTGCTATAAGGGAAAGTCTTGATTTGTTACCTTCAGTATCGCTTTGGGGTTTTAACCTTCAACTTAGAAAGAAACCCATGGAAATATGTTTAAAACTTTAGGTGACTTGCTTACAACATGCTTTAGATTGGTTAAAAGATTTGCAAAGTTTTGATGGGTTTCATCTAGCTTCCAGATGTCATCGTAGAAACAAATGTAATATTACCATGTGCTATAAAAACTTCCTGCAGCTCTATTAATAAGTTTCCCATGATGTAATTAGAAAGAAGGTGCAGTGTTTTCTTTGGCATCTGTGGGTAAAATGCTGTGCATACTTATGCTGCTGTAAACCCAGGCCAGCTTAGTTCATTTTAATGAAGTTATTTTGGACTCAATTCATGTAGAATTTTGCTATAGCTCTATCAATATCTGGATATCTTCCCTGAGGGTAAATACAGCAGAAGTTGTACATTTTCTTTAGATTTTGTATAGGAAGGCACTATTCTCAGTATCAAAGAGGTTGTAACTATTCTAACCAAGGGAAATGCTGTAAAATCCTTCAGGTTCAGGTTCAGGTTCAGGTAGGGTTTTCAGATGTGTCTATAGCTGGCTTGGATAAGCTGGAGCATGTGCAAGTGCCTAAGTCAGGGCCTTCAACCCTCTCCTCTCTGGCTCTTACTCCTCTCTGTTTGCTATTCCTCTCTGTTTGAACCTGTTATGTGAGGTTCATGGTCAAGCACCATTTTTTGAGTTGGATGCCAAATTTCTATCACAAAACATTTATTTTCTTCCATGAAAAAATTTACCTTTTCACTGCAGCCAGCTAAACTCTCTGGTAGTAGCAACATTGGTGCCGGTTTCTCTGCAGCACTGGTATAGGTAGATGGCTCGAGACTGATACCACACACAGTCGTGTTCATTACTATTTTTCCCGAAACACAAAAACTGCTTAGGAATTTGCCTGTCATTTCTCATGTGGAGAAGCCTGTACACAAATGGCCTTTTCATAAGACCTTGTTGCCTTTTTTTTTCCTAAACAAAGAACAAATAAAAGGAAAAGTAACTGGAAGGGGAAAAAATTAAGTTTTAATGGAAACACATTTCATCTTTTGTTTTCTGCTTGCCATAAAATATTAACATAGTAAACAAATTGATCTTTTCTCATAAGTTCTTTAATAACATAAAGTATTTTGAGTTTTGTCATGGCTAAAGTATGGTTAAACCACACATTGCTGGTCATGTTCCAACCTCTATTGTCACAGGTCTTTGCCATCAAACTACATTTATTAAAATTAAAGGTTGTGTGTAACCCATTTCTATTCACAGACACATTTGTTAAAAGTCGCCGTTTTGGGGAGTGTTTCGGTATATTAGTGGTAACGGTGTTTTCTGACCAAAACTACTTTTCCTTGGGACGTATTTCAAAGTCCAAGCATTCCCACTGCCAGCCCCTGCTTTGTGCCATACAGCACCTTTTTGAATGCTGCACCTCCACATGGGCAAAGCTTTTGTAGGATGCTCTGAAACATTACATTCTAGACTGCTAACCCAGTCATGGGACTGTTACAGTGTTCTTACAATAGCAGACAGAGCTATTTCAAATAGGGTGTGGAAGAGAGAAAGTGTACCTTTGGTCCACTTTTCAGATTGGTTGGTGTTATAATATATAACCTTTTTTCCTTTTTTTCTTTTTTTAACGCAGTGTAGTTTGCAATAATTTAAAATACTCTATAGACATTTAAACGATATACAATAATATAACTTAATTGGATTCCTCAGTTGTACTTAACAAATACTATTCTAATATATTTACAGTATCTAGTACCATAAGAATGTGCATTACTGTGTTTGGGAGCTTTATTTGCTTCCGGTCAAGAATGTAGTGAAAGTACAGTATTATCACTATTATTCAACAATACCCATGAATCCAAGGGACTTTAAATTACGTGCAGTGAATCTAGTGTTTCTAGTGTTGATTTAGAAATCAACAGCAATATCGAAAAAAATAAGCAATTTTGCATTGCTCTCTGGCAGAGTTATCAAAGGGGTCTGATTTTCAGAGGGTAAGTGCTTGGGTTCAGAAAGGCAGGTCCTCACAAGTGTTCAGATGAAGGTCACTGAATCTTTGGTTACCTTTGATAATATGGGTCCACAAATTACAGAGGTAATTCTGGATCATTCAGATATTCAGCACAGGAGCTGGTGGAGCTCTAGGTCCACCAGCCCCTTGCCCCAAGAGCACCATGTGGATGGACAAGTGCTTCTGTGTCAGACGGGGAGGGCTCATGGCTCTGCAGCCCCTCAATATAAGTAATGAAATGAAACAAAAACTAAAAATGCAGATATGCAGATGTAAGGACATTTTTAATCCAAATTGTCAGAAAATCAGGCAGGGACCCTTGGGACAAGCAAACAATTACATGGTTAAGTGGGCTGTGTTATAAGTGGGCATATCTGGGCTCTTGGGGTTAAAACACTACATTTTACAGCAGTAAAATATCTGAGGCTGTTTTAAAAATCTCTCGTAGGGAAAAGGTATGGGAATTAGGATTGAGTGCTATTAAGAAATGAGCTTCTTTCTTTTAACATTCATGCGCTTACCAGGGGGTACACTATTGCCAACCTTAAAATAGTGATGACACAGTCTAACCCAAATTTTCGCTTTCCTATGCTCGTGAAGCCATGACAGCTCAGAGGTTGCAGCAACCTAGAGCTCAGCTGCCGCACTTTTATTGACTTCTGAGTGCATACTGAGCATAAGTTATTTTAAATTCTTGGAAATATTAAATTTCAACAATTAAAGGGAAAACACAATGCCTGGAAGATCCTGCCAGTGCATTCGATGGCAAAGCAAAACCTTTGATATTTTTTGAAGCACGTTTTTGTATCCTAAAACTCCCTATGAGGAACTGTGAGCAGGTGCTCACACCTCAGTCCTGAGTCTAAAAAAAGTCGTTCTTATTCGGGAGGCAAGCAGGAAAAGTCAGTATCAAACACTGGTAACCAAAGTTTCATGTGATGTTTTCGGGCAGTTCTGGCAATTGCTTAAGGCCTACAGTAATTGAACTCTCTAATAAGTGGAGTGACAACAGATCAGTAGCATTGAAGAACTTAGGGAGAACCAAATAAAAAAGTCATAAAGTCAGAGTTCCAATAAGTTTACATTTAGTACAGAATTAAGACATAGCTACCCGTTAGTGCTCAGAATTTTTTGATACTATTAAAAACATAAATAATTATTTTTAATGTTCATTCAAAGAGTTCCAGTGTCACTGGCAGCTGTTGTAATTTTGTGAATGTCTGTTGGGGTTTTTTTCCAAACTGATAGTGGAGTATTTCTGCCATAGATTTTGCTCCCTACCAGTTGTTTTCTCTCTACCTGCTTTCTTAGAAATTTTGGTTTTTGCAGTGAGAATGCTGTGTTCTAGTCAGTGAAGATTTCATTTCCTTAAAAAAAGTCTTTGTTTGCACAGGGCTAGACAGTTTTGTTGCTGCAAAATAGGAGAAAATTTCTTTTTCTTTTAAATGTCATGGGAGCTGCAATGCAATCAGCTTCTCGGATATGTATAATTTAAAACACTAAGAGGACTCTACAACACCCAGATTGTAGTTTAAAAAAACAAAAAAAATAGAGAGAGACAGAGAGAAAGTTTCATGTGGTTGTCAACATCACCTTAATCCTGTTGCCCTTGTTTCCAAAGCAGTTACAACAGCCAGCCAGCCAAAATGCACCATCCTTAGAAGTATAAGTAGTACTGGGGAGGGAGTGGTTGTTGTGGTGTTGGCTGGGGTTCTTTTCCCCAAGAGGATTAGATGTGCAAAATGATGCTGTTGTTTGTTGTACTCCACTTTCCTCACTCACGGTGGTTTGTTCTGTTTGTTTTCACACGATGCCATTATTTGCAGGTGAACACCTCTGTCCGCTCGCTGCACGTGTTGCACTTCACAAAGCAGCACCAGTGGAATTTGCAATTGCATTGCCACACCTTGGTGTACTGGTGTGTGTTGTACCCCCTTCCACAGCACATCATGTCACACCCGTCCGCACTGGGAGAGGTGCGGTTGCAGAGTCGTCCCTGGGTACCGACGCTCCCTGTGGAAGCATCTTCCTCACAGTAGTTGGGTGACTTTTCGATATACACCAAATCCGTTTCCATGGGCTTCTGGTAGCTCTTAATCTGCTTGATCTTCAGGAATGTTGGCTGTCTCAGTCTACTGGCTCGTACCACCTCCACTTGCACTGCAGCGTTGTATTTCTCTTTCAAAATATATCCGATCTCTCTGAATTTAGGAAGTGTGGTCCAGCAGGTCTTAGTTGTACAGGAACCTGAAACTCCATGACACTTGCACTCCAATTTCATTCTCTCTTCGAGAACCTATGTGTACAGACATTTGCGTATTGTTACTGCAGGAAAACAGTATTGCAAGCCTGCCTAAACCTGGGTCTGTTCATATGAATATTCATTACTGCTGGTTGAAATTTTTCAAATGCATGCTTAGAAATCTTCTCACCTCCCAGCAGAATGCTCATAACGCATTTTGTTTCAAGTGGCACCTGGTTGGAAATACAGTGTTTTGTCATTTTTTGGGAAAAAATTTCCACTCTGTTTCCAAATATTGGAGAATATTTATTTTCCTTTTAGAAAACATTTCTTTAGAGCCACAGGAGACTTAAAATTTTTCAAATAATTTTCTTTTTGAAAACAGAAAAAAAAAAGGTGTTGAGGGTTTTTAAGTGGCATGAGATTCAGAATACTTAATTGCTTTAAGTAATTATCAAAGAATGCTTTAAAAGAACAGTATATACTGTGTGACTGAATAAGCCTACCTGCAGTCAGGTGGAACTACATGATCTCTAAAGTCACTTCCAACCCAAACAATTTTATGTTTCTATATTCACTACATAATTAAAGATTTTGCCTATATACCTATACCTAATACCACCAGTGGTAAACTTATGGACTATTCCACCCACAGAATGTCCAATCTCCTTTAAAAGCAGCATTCATTGCAGTATTTAGTCCAACTATTAAGCAAATAATCAGCCACAAATACATCTTTTTCCACCAGGGCAATGATAACACAATTTAGAGGGGAAAAAATCCACTGAAAGGTCCTGCTCAGCAGTGGGCCAAAGAGAAATGTAATGCTGCTGTAGAGGAGGTTCCGCCAGAGGGGTTTAATTCAGAGTCAGAAGGGACACAAACTGGTGGATGCTCTGGCCCATGCTCCACCATCATTCTGCTGTTTCTGCTGCAGCTAAGCCATGCCATGAGTGGCACATCACTCCTTCCCTGGGCCAGGTTGTGCCCAGGGGAAGGCAAGCGATGCCCTCCTGCTCTGTGTGCAGCAGAGGGAAGCCAGCCCCACGGAAGCGCCTCTCTGTTTTTCTGCCCTTGCGCTACCACTTAAGCCTGACCATAATTACACCCACAGTCATCATTAGCTTATGAAAATCAAGGCCTAAGAACAAAGCGAACTGATCTTCCCCTTTGCAGTGGGATGCTAACAAAGAAATATGAGCTACCGAGCTTGTCTGAAAGCATTACTGGTGCTGCAGACCATCTCCTGTAGTGGTTTCGCTGCAGATCCCAGAACATGACTGAAATGGGCAAAAGATAAAAGGGCCGAAATCTGAGTACAATGGCATAATGAAGTAGGAGGGAGTAAAAAATGCTTACTGCTTCAGAAACTGGCCTTAAAATAAAAGCTGTACAGATCTGGTTATCCCTGCAAATAGAGGGCACCCTCCTGAGTTGTTTGAGTTTCACTTAAATTGTATGGTCTGTTTTTTCCCAAATTTCTGGGGTTTCAATATTAAAGAGAATATTTGGATTTGATTCTCCCTTGCCAACATACAGTAGCAAGTATAAGATAGCTAAGCAACCTATGCAAGAATCATAAAATATCCTGAGTTGGAAGGGACCCATTGAGTCCAGCTCAGGACAACTCCAAAATCCCACCCTATGCCTGAGAGCATTGTCCAAACGCTCCTGGAGCTCGGGCAGCCTTGGGGCCGTGACCATTCCCTGGGGAGCCTGTTCAGTGCCCCAGCAGCCTCGGAAGGAAGAACCTTTTCCTGATATCCAGCCTAAACCTCCCCTGGCACAGCTCCAGCCATTCCCTCAGGTCCTGTCCCTGGTCCCAGAGAGCAGAGATTGGAGCTGCCTCTCCACTGCCCCTCAGGAGGAGCTGCAGCCCCTTCTGATCTCTGACCTCAGTCTGCTCTTCCCTTAGGCCTTCTGGACCCACAGGCTTTACCCAGGCCAAGGTCAAGTTAGCCTATCAGAGGCAGAAAAGGTGTTTTCCAGCAAGGTTTCCTGAGTTGGGGAAGAAATTCCTGTAGCTGCAACTGCTCTAAAAGAAAATCAGCAAGGCTGTGGTGAGCTGGGTTTTTTGTGGACTCTGAAATGCGCTGAATCACCTTCCTGTCTTCCAAACTGGTAGAAGAGAAAACTTGCCACCTTCTGCTGCAGCAGCAGCATTTCAGTGGCAGTGAGGAGATGGATGCACTATGACGTACTCTGGGGTCTTTCAGGGGTCTCCAGGATGTCCTCTGTATCCATTTCAGGCCTATGGATAAGATCTTTCTCCAAAGACCCCCAAATAAGATTTCAATCTTGTTCCACGAATCTGGGTTCAAATAATCTATTGGTATTTAGATGTGTTTGTAGATATGTATAAACATGCTTAGAAGTTATGCTTGATATTGCTGAAAAACGTTTGGTTTTGTTGAAGCTAACCTGTTCCTGCAAGCTTTCTCAACATGCAGTTGCAGCTATAAGAACTACATCAAAATCCACAACAAGAGGTGGATGGAAGCAACCTTTACACCTCCACCAAAGAGCACTATGATCTAAGGATTTCCAGGAAAGCATTGCCAATGGGATCTGTCGCTCCTGAGTCATACTCATCCCTGAGCAGTAAATCCTGGTGAAGTGTACATATTTTGTTATGCTCTACATGTGTTTCTGGTGTCTGCATTTTGGTTGAAAAGGCCAAGTCAGTAACTTGCTAAGAGAGTGGGAGGGGGTGAAGTTCATGAGGCTCCTTATTCTTCTGTGGGCTCAACACTGTGGGCACTGTCCCAAGGAGCCTCTGATGTGCTTCCCTGATGCACTAGAAAGTGTCATTGCTCCTGAAAGTCAGACATCACCCATTTCGATGTCCTGGGTGACATCTTTGGAAACGTGTATTTATACATGGATGTCTATATAATAATTGTTTGCCTGTGTGCTGTGTGTATGTGGTTGAGGTGCTGATGTTTGTATACAATATTACATACATTTTATGTATACATATACATATATATAAATATATAATTTATAGACACTGCTTGGCAGCCTCTGTAGTAAAATCTCCAGCAACTTTATCCTAAGTCTTGATTTTTTTTTTTGCCATTGTCTTTCTGAAAGTCCAGTTCTGTGATTCGTTTTTGTGAGCTGATTTCACTGCTGTGTTTTTTCAACGGTTCCCACTGTTTGTGAGGGTGGGAAGACTTGCAAATGCAAGCCATGCAGGCTCAAAAAAGCAGAAGTTTCAAAAAGTATTAATTCATGCTCCTGAAGCCAATCTTACAGGTTTTTAAAATTTTTTTGGAGGCTTCTCTCATGAATGTGGAATGCTTGGGGTTACAACACTGAGCAGAGGCCCAATCATCAGGTAGTTAAATTCCTGAATGCTATAATTTGTGTGCCCACAGTCAGCTGTGGGTATAAAATTGTGCCCAAAAACTTGGAGGTCAGGGAATACAAGGCCCAAACTAAGCAAATTCTAAGGAACATTTTTTCCCCCTCTTTCCACCCAGATGCTGCAGAGAGCCCCTCCTTTCTGACAAGCCAGCATGCTCTGGCCCTCCCAGAGGAATGTCTCTCTGAGTGGTATCTTGAGCAGCCAGGGCAGGGAGGTGCCGTGGGACCTGGCAAAGGTGGCCAGATCTGACCTTTTTTGCTCAATGCTCTGAATGAAAAGCAACTAACATTTTGCTTCCTAAATGTCCCTCCAGCTCAGCTTTCCTCAGCAAAATTCCCATGATAGCTCTGACCCTGAACCTTAAAGATACATATTTACTCAAATCTAAGACACTATGCCAAGCGAGGTGCTTAATTAAAGATTGAAAATCATTCACTCATATGAGCCACTCTCTCAGAAGTTTCATTTGTCATATGTCTGTGCCTCATATCTAATCTTGAATGGTTTACATCAAGATCTACCTCCCAGAGCAAATTCCCATTGTTGGGCTGTGCTGCCTCAGATTAATCATAGGAACATTCCTCAGGTCCCTTTTTCATGTACAGGCCCACTCCCACCCCAGAATGATCTTGCCAACTAAAATTTTCTAACTACTGCTACTTTGTTAAATGAATTGTGAAATATAACATTAAAGCTTTCTTAAACCCACTTTTTTAATACCTATATAAATCATACATTTAAAATGCAACTTGAGGGCTGTCTGCTGCCAGTTATGTAGAAAAAGACTTGCAAAGACCAAAATAAAACTGAATGATATGCGTGATATTATATGACATGAAAAGAAATTCATTTCTTCAAGTTCCATATCTAGACCCAACTGCATAACATCAGATACAGTTTCTGTACATAGTAAAAATCCTATTTGGAGAAAGTATGTAAAAACAATAGTTACATTGTATGTGTATGTGTGTTTTGGCTTACCCCTGCTGGTTTGTGTTTTCCTTAATGGAAATGCACATTGTTGAATGTAACAAAATCCATATAACTTTTTGACTGAAGTATCAAAAAGGAATAAAAGACTTTAAGAGTTTTGCCTCGTCAAATACGCAAGTGATCAACTTTTTGTTTTGGGTAATAATGACCAAAAGAGATGGATTGTGGTCACAAGATGTCACCACTTCTTTGATGCTCATGCAGCTGCAGCCAGGAGAGCTGATGGCTTGATGATGATGTGTGGGCACTGGCTAACCCAAGTCTCAGTGCAGCCTGGGGCCCACCACTGCTGACAAAATGCTGATCTCCTGGACCCATCTGGGAATCAAGCTGAGTTTGTTTGGGTTTGGTTTTTTATCTTGGATAGGCAGGGGTGCAACTATGATTAGTAGGGTGTAATACAACTCCTCTAATACAAATGTCCTGAAATTATTCTTTGTTAATAGCAGATCACAGAGCCCAAAATAGAGCAGTTCATGCCATGTCTTCTTGGGTTGCGCCCAGCCCTGTGAAGAGGGAGCATGGAACCAGCAGGAGGGGAATAAGGGTACGTCAGCTTCATGGTTTTCCTTCTTGCTCCTCTGTGAAGCTGTTCCATAAAGCATCACAACAGTATTTATATTCTATGGGATGTGGGATGAGGAACTGAATTACTGTGTTTATTCCTCTTGTCACGTGCCTGTTTTATCTTATTGTTTAGTTTAATGGGAGCAGGGAGCCTCGGCTTTGGAGCAGGTCAGCATCCAGACACAGCATGAGCCGGTTTTCTCCCTGGCACTGACCAGAGCCTGGCAGGGCTGGGGACTGTCAGGGGTGCCAAGAGGTATCAATTCACCTCCTCCTGCCCTCCATTTGCCTCCCTAGGTAAGGCATCCTCTTCCGTAGTGTCCCCACTTAATGCATTGGAAAAGCTGAGGAAGGCCCACTGCACTATTTACACAAGTTCTCCTCTACCAGGAAAATTAACCCAGCATTTTGGGACCTGCTGCCCATTAGAGGGATGTTCCTACTGCTATGAGGATGAACAATAGCCTAATCCATCAGTAGAGAGTCCATCTTCTCTACTTTCTAGGAGAAGAGAAAATAGCTGTTTGAGCAATAAACTGCTGCAATTGGTTAAAACTTTCTGAATATTATTTTTACAGTGAAATGTTGCAAAAAGCAATTTTCTTCAGAGGCATCCTCCTGATCATCCCCAAAGCATGCAGTGTTCCTCTCTCTTTTCTATGGAATTTGTTGTAAACCTTACAGGTAAAATTTTAAATATCACCTGAAATAGTTAAAAATATTTCACTGGTAGTTTGTTTCTGTCAGGCAGAACAGATGTGTCAGGTTTGAGGTCGTGCAGTGATATTTCACTGATGTTTGATATATGTCTTGCATGCATTACATGGTATGCATGGGCATGCACATTTCTTGAATAAAACCATTTAGCAAGTCCTAAAATATTTGGCTATTCCCCCCTCTAATTTTAAAGTAAAATATTCAAAAAGTAGGGTAGTGCCAGATGTAGCTGCTGGCAGACTGTGTTAAGGGTGTGTTTCTGGAAGAAGAAAATAGGCTAACAAATCCAGCCCAACTGGAAGCAGGAGATCTATCCTCATGAGATTTTGAGCCAAAGCTTGCATATTCAGGACATATGCATAAGCCCTTAGGTATCCATCTAACCCACCCAAGCTGTAACACCAATATTTTTGAAATTGGATTTAAGCAACTGTCTTAAATCATTTTAAGTGGGAAGATGGAAAGTATAGCAGGAAGCACAACTATCGAAAGCTTTTCTTTTGTGAGTGGTCTCACAAGGGATGTGTAGCGAAATAATTTGTCGCTTCTAAAGAAAGAAACTATCAGCAAATGATGGACTCGAGGCTGTAAAACCTGGAAAGTCACATTCTTTGCATTGCTGAAATGACTTAGGAAAAAAAGTCATGTTTTAAAGAATATTTTAGGCTTATAAGAGCATAAAATTAGTTGTTTTTCACATTTGAAACTGGGGTTCAGCCTCCACTGTAACTTCAGAACATTTAATTCAGGGTCTTTTTCTGGACATTGCTTCTTATCTCTACATTCTGTCAGGTGACAGTGTGGGCAGTCTGCAGCATTTCAGGTGCTGTGCATCTTGGAGGAATGAGCTGATTAATTACAATGCTTCATGTGAGGTGAAGGGAGCTTATACTGTCTTACATATGTACAGACAATATACATAAATATGTATGAATATCCATAATTACGTGCACACACACTACGTATATTTATGTCTGCGTATGTAAATATATTATAATATCATGTAATATCATGTAATTTTTATATCTTTATCATGTAATGAATGGTAATCAACAAATCACCTCATTAGCTGTTCTACAGCCAAAGCAAGTGAGCAAAAAACTCCCTTCCCAGTACCACTGGCCTGTTGCACCAGAAACTATGAGAAAAAGCTGTAGCTTAGATGGAAATGTTGTCCCAAGCAACTGAAAAATCTCTTCTGAAGAGACCCTGAATTATTTGTTTTTCCCCACACCCTCATTGTTTCATATGTAAAATAAGCTGTTGTCATCTTCCAGGCATTCCAAAAAAAACAACAGGAAAAACCCATCGCTGCTACAAAGGAGTGAATATTGGGGTGATATCAGGCTGAGTTGCTGGCAGTCAGTGTCATGGGTGTGTTTCTGGAAGGGCCACTTTGCTCTCCACATAACCACAGTTACTGTCTATTGTAAGAGCCTAATTGATTGATAAACTGTTAGAAACATTTCTATTTTTTGGTAAAAGCTGCAATCTGCTACCAATTTGTCAGTTTGTTCTTTTAACTCACCCCATAAAAACAAACAGAAACCTCCATTTTTATAAATGAGATTCCCCGTGAGAGACGGTCATTGTTTTGAAGCTTTCAACAAAAAGTTAAGATTAATGATATGTGTTCCCAGATGTTACTCTAAGTTCATTTATCCCAGAATAAAGACACTTACTTCTAAAAATACGTGGTAGAAAGCTGTCTCATAAAACAGCATCAAAGCTGACTTGGTTTGTTGGTAGTTAATTTTTCATTACTCTGTCAAAGTTTTACCCACAGATCTCTCTGTAATCTTTCAGATTTGCAACAAAACATTCTTTGAGTAACATTTGTGTTAGACTTATACTAGTCCTCCTTTGGGGGCTTGTTTTCATTTACCACACTAGTACTTTCCATCCCGAATCATAGTGGACGTTTAGAAACTGATGGAGAAGTTTGTTCCTCTGCTCTTTCACACCACGTGGTGCCACTTTGCCACCAAGGATAAATCTTCCATCAGGAGCATCTTGTGTCACCAGAAATACCTGAGCATTTATTTATTCCAAATGACACCAATGGCAAGATTATGATTTATTGCAAATTTGTCAGAAACTTTGAAAACCTGCCATTAGCTGAAACAATTCTTAGAAATGCAATGCAGAGCCATTAGGGGATGCAGTGCAAGGCAATTAGGGGATTCATTCATTCCACAGTCATCAGAAATTCCCTGAAAACCCTAAACGACATTTTTTTCCAAGGAGGTAATTTGTCAGAGGTTTGAACTGAACATCTCAACCCTAGACTCAAGTAAAAGACACCCCAGGACTGTTTTTCCCTCTCATCTGTTTGCAAAATTTGTGCAATTATTTTTACAGCATGCTGCTTTTTCCACAAAGAAATATTCCTCTGGGCTCTGCTTTTAGCAACAGTGAAGTGCCAGCAGGCCAGCTTTTGAGAGCATCCCTACGAGGGCAAAATGTTAGGGCCATCCTGCTCTACTTACAAACCCCTCTGACGCCGAGGCATGTGTTGGACAAGAGCTGAGAGGGATTGAGAATGGCAAGATTTCTGAGAGCAGATGAGAAAGTCCTTGTGGTGTCATAAGAGAACATTCAAGTAATTGCTCAGGGCAGAAAACAGGTGGCCAGAGTCTTGACTAATGATCCTAGCAATGAACTTCTGGCCACCTGGTAGGCATCAAGTGAGGTCATCAAGGGCCTACCACTGATTTGAGCAAGTTTGGAATAATTGTAGGTGGGGCTGGAAGCTCTTCCTGTCCTTTTTTCCTCATGTTTCTGTCTTAGAAAGCTCTGAGATTCAAAAAGAAGGCTAAAATGAACATAACACATTTGTTGGCTAAAAATTGTTCTTAGCTAACTCAAAAAGCCAGTTTGGTATGACTGAAAACGAACTGCAAGCCTTACCATTACAGATGTGAATGTGAGGATTTTTAGATGGCCAAAGTGCTGTGAAATGTCTGTAGGAAGCTACAAAAGCACATATACTTCCTTTACTGTCTTTACTAAGGCTGAAAATACTATTTGAGAACTTCTGAAGCAACGTAGGGATTAAAAAATAAACTGAGTTGCCTATGTTTTCCTTCTTACCTTTTATTCCTATTCATATCACAGGTAAAATATCCTTACTTTGATTCTTTATAACAGTAGTCATGAACCAGAAGCTTGGTTCCAAAGTGTTTCCAAATTTTAAGACAAGCCACATACAGATCAGTAGGATGATACTGAGAGACTTTCTCAGAACAGTACAAGCATTTCCCAGTTGTGTTGTGAGAGTTTTGGAAGGGAAAAGGAGAAAGATGGAGGTTCAGTGCTATATCCAGGCAAATGGAGGAGCCAGTGAGGGAAGGCGTGCTGCTGGACCTTGCTCTAACAAACAAGGAAGGCCTTGTTGGGGATGGGAAGGTTGGGGGGCAGCCGCGGCTGTAGTGGCCACAAGATCATGGAGTTCAGTGTCCTGTGAGGAGGAAGGAAGCTGAGGGAGCTGGGGCTGTCCAGCCTCGAGAGGAGCCCCAGCTGAGAGGGGCCCTCAGCCCTGTGTGTCCCTGTCTGCAGGGAGGGCTCCGAGCAGGGCCCAGGCTCTGCTCCATGGGGCCCAGCCATGGCACCAGAGGAACGGGCAGGAGCTGACGCCCAGGAAGTTCCACCTGGACATGAGGCAGAACTTCTTCCCTGGGCAGTGACTGAGCACTGAACAGAGGCCAGAGAGGGTGTGGAGGCTCCTTCTCTTGACAAACTCAAAAACCATCTGGACACAATCCTGAGTACCATGGTCTAGGGGATCCTTCTTGAGCAGAGGGGTTTGGACCCTTCCAACCTTACCCATTCTGTGATTCTGTGATTGCTTCTGTGATTCTGTGATTTCTGACCTGAAGAGTCAGAGTGCAGTATTTAAGAATTACATTCGCACATAAGCGAAATATCTTCATTTCTGATTTTGTGTCAGGCTCACAGTCCAATCCGGGTTTACCAAGGACCCCCAAAACTGCCAGATTTCAGGTGAATTTAGGTCAGATTTCAAGTTTGCCTGGATTCTCAGAAGGAGCTTATGATTTCACACTGAAATTGCAGAAAACTCTGTAACTGCTTTTATATGGGTCCAACCCAGAAACACAGAAAGCATATCCTATGTTCCAGAGTTTTATTCTAACTTTAAGTTTCAGTCAGTCTTGAATTCAGAATGTCTAATTTATACAAATAGCAGATTATCTCAGAAGAACCAAAATCACTAAATATTATGTACTGTACAACTCTGAATATTAATTTCATGGGAGTAGATATCATAACACCAACATTATTTCTAAACATGACCCCCAAAGCTATCTTTTATATTAGCACATTCCTCCAGATTTGATGGATTATACTTAAAAACAAAAACCGACACTAAATCTTTTCAGTCATTCTTCTCTTTTGAAAGTAATACAATGAATTAATGAATAGCTAGGGGTATAAATAACTACTGAAAAATGCCAGCAACAAAGAAGTTATTAAATTCCAAAATACTATTTATATTTTTAAAAATTGGAAAAAAATATTGTCAGTACTGCAAGCCTTTTTATTCCTTTCTTAAAATATGAAAGTATTGTAATTCGGTATTTGCAAAAAAAGAAAAATTTAGAATTGTTAAATGGAATTTATTTGCATGAATGATGCTATTTTATTTGCAGGAAATATCTGCAAAAACATGCACTTCTCTAGTTTGCTTATGTCCTTTGCTTATGAAATTCTGATGAAAAGTAAAATATAATGTACTTAATAAGAATCAGCAATGTGGTCTAGTGGTTACTGGGCTGTATTTAGAATTGGGGGACCCATGATCAGTGCCTGGTTCATATAATGAGCTCTTTCTGTCCTTGGGACTTCACTGTTCTCCATCTCAGCATCTGCTTTTGCTTTTTTGTCCCTCTTTCCCATCTAGACCGTGGCATGTTCCAAGCAGGACATGCATCAGGATGTCCTTGGGGGTGGCACAGCACACACCACAGAGGATGCCAGTTTAAGCAGGGATAATAGTGCATCTAGCAGTAATAAACTCTCCTTGGCAAGTTTAAGAGTTGGCTTCCATCTTCTTTTGCCTGCAAACACAATTCATGATACTGAGCTGAAATTCCCAGCCTAAGTGAAGTGGTCAGACCTGGAGATGGTCTTCCAATGTGATGGTCAGCTGCTGAATGAGGTTCTTTTATGCCCATGGCAGCAATTTTTAGGAAAGAAAGACTGTGCCCCTCAAGGCTGCTTTTCTGTTTGGCTCTTCAGACAGATCTCTCCTGCACGTCTGGAGACCTCAGTGTGAGCTATCCCTGAAGTACCAATCCTGTCTCTATGCTTGAGATTATACCTCTCTCACCACATTAAATTTATGTAATATTTCCACCCCAGTGAACTACTGCCCATACAGACCCTTCAGTTTCAGTGCATGGCCAATGCACCTGTGTTAATAAGCAAGATGCAGGCAGTAAGATAATTACACTGTTTCTGTCACCACCGATTCTACTCTCTCTGCCCAGTGCTCTGTGCAGGACTGAAAGCACACATGGTTTTAGAGGAGGAAAATTCAGTCTTACTTTGGGGACAATAGGAGGAGGATTTTATTGGATTGCTATATTGGTATATTGGATTTTTCAGCAACACTGGAATGTAGGGCTTTTCCTGGGGGAAAACAATTGGAAGCGTATAATCTCTCTTGAGGTAGGTATATATGATGCAGAAAGATTTGTTACACTTGTTAAAGGACAAGCTTTGAGAGTTATGAGGATTGTTTGTGAACATAAATCAGCTTTGCTCCATGATGTTTATTTTTTCCATGACAGGCAATTCAGTCATGGTTCTAGACTTGAAACTGTTTCTTCTTATGCAGCTGTTCGTAGCTTTGTAGTTACAAGCAGACAGTTGTGTGTGTGGTAAGAAGTACATTGTGTACTACTGTGTGTATTTCATTAATGCTGGGGTCAAAGAAGTGGTTTGGGTTTGGCTGGAATAAATATCTGGAAGTGCTGTGGAAGTTGAGCAATGCAGAAATGCAGACAACTCAGTTCTTGTCCCATCACAAGCCCCGACATCCCTTGCTAGATTTTTGCAAATTGGATGTATCATTATGCCGAACAGATCCAGCAAGGTCCTCCCTGTTATCAGGGGAGCTGGAAAGAAGGCTTAGGAAGCAGAAATTTTTACAGGAGTACCTATAATACATGGCCAGCTCTGAATAAAAAGAAACAGCAAAAAAATGTGAAGAATAGATGCCATCTGGTGACTTGATGTGGGTGTGGGCTAACATCAGAGAGAGGGTAAGTTCTCAGGGAATGCCTCCTGCCACCAAGCCAGCCTCCCCCCGTCCTCCAGCACACATGTCCCCATCCCTTGTCCTTTCTGGAATACCTTTCTTCCAGCCTCATTGTTGTGCAAGTTCATCAGCCTCCGTGCATTCTTTTTGATTTCTCGGGCATCAACAAACCTCCGGGAGAACTCAATGCCGTATCTGATATCCGCAGAGCAGCCTCCCCACTTCCAGCCCTCCTCCTGGTTGTAGTAGCCCTGTTTCTCTCGGTCACAGCCACAATTGCTGAGGTTGCCCTGGCTGCAGGCGGCCGTGACAGCGTGTGCAACCCCGGCAGCAGTAATGGCATAGGTGAACGCAGCTTCCCTGCTTCCTGTGGAGAGAAGCCAAAAGCTGATGGGTTGGCAGAAAGGCAGCACGTACTTACTAAAGAAAGTACATACATTATCTACAGCAAGGGGGTCAGGCAGCAATGTCAGGAGGGCATTACTGCTCAGTGTGGATTTCTCATTCTTACGAATTCCACACATATTTAAAATGCTTGGCTCAACTTGGGCATATTACCCCAGGTATGCAGCCATGTAATAGTCCCATGTAAACCCCTTCACCAGAGGGGAACCTGGCAATGAATCTGGACAGTGGTGAGGTAAGGCCACAAGATTTGTTTTCACACTGTCTAGTCAGGTTTGCAAGCTGGACTGTATCTGTTTTAGATGAATAAAAAGTGAGTTAATAGCTACCTCTATGTATTGGCACTGCATGGAAAACAAAAAGTGTTCAGACAACAACAACAAAAAAAAGAAACAGGACACAAATGGGGCAGGTTATTAGTCTAACTTAATAAATGCTCCAGCAGCATCCATTAGTGATGCTGAGTGTAAAGTACTGCAAGAGAGACCTACAGAGACAAGAACTGGGTAGGTTTTGCTTTCCTTCAAGGTAGAGGTTACCCCTTTCCCTTGCAGACTTCTCCTGTGCATTAGTTTTGCTGAAGTGACCCTTTTCCACTCCCGCTCTGAATCCAACCTCTGCTTTACCTTGGCTATTGAGCATACAAGGGGCATTGAAGTGCTGTGACGGCACTATTTTCTCTCCAAAACAGGTGAGGTACTGTAATAGAAGCACAGACTTGCTTAAAAAAAAAAGTTTTAGAAAAAGAGTTCTTGTTTTGTTTTTTTTTTCTGTGATGCTGCTACTTGCAAAAGTTCCTCATTGCCAATTCCATGTAACAGCTGTTGATAATGAGTATATGAGGAGTGGTAAATAAGGCCCCCTTCTATACTGATGGGCTGAGGTGCCTGTGGGGTGCAAGGAGAGAGAGGCAGAACGATGGGGAGAGAAGCTACAGCCCATCCCTGCTCTCACGTGAGACCACACTCTGTCACTGACTTCCCGTAGGGCTGGATTGCTGCTCTAGGTGTTTTGCTACACTTATTTATAACACTTCCCCACAAGTTCCCTTCTCAGTGCTTTCCTCTGTGTGTTTCTCTGGTAATAAACAGACAATCCTATAGTGCTGCAGCCAAAGAATAACTGTAAAGAATTTCCAGAAAGTTGCTGAAATGCTTTAATGACCACACACAGAGCTCTAGCATCATTAGTGGATTTGGGAAGGAAAAAAAGGAACAAATTTTCCAGAGGAGGAAAAAAAAAACCAACTTAGAAGCTAGTTTTAATTTTTTAATTTTTAGATTCATAGATCTCATAACTATTCTGTAATGATAACTCCACAGTATGGGGGGATTTATATTTCTTATCTTCATAGATAGCTTCCTGAAAGATTACATCATTGCCAGATATGAGGAAGATCCTACAAGAAACAATCAGAAACTGAGGTTTGGCACCATTTGCTTGTTTCTCTAAAGCAATAAAAAAGAAAGTTTGGGTAAGGGAAAAACAAAAGGGTTCTGTGTTCTTCAGCTACCAGGAAGGTTGAACTGACGTGCATTATTTGAGCACGTGACACAGTTGCAGGACTGCCTCTGCTTGCAGACACAGCCGTGTTTTGTTGGGGTGTACGATGTGTGCAGTCTGGCTCAGTGCTTCCCAAACCGTGGTCTGCAGAACACTGGTGGTCCAGGAGGCCACAGTAAAGGGTTCACAGCTAATCCACAGAGCCATATTAAACACTATTTTAAATCGTGTTTTCAATTAAAAGTTTGATGATAATGATGCCTGGTGGTCTGTAAGAAATGCTGAGGGTTGATAGCAATCCAAAACAGTTATGGAACCACTGTTCTAGTTCCTAGTGCAATCTTCATATGTTGATATTCACTCCTCTCCTCTTCACTTGCCAGCTAAAGTCAAATCTGGGACTCTTGTTTTAGAATGTCTTCTGTTGACTTGCAGGATTTATTTCTTCTTCTTTTAAAAAAATTCTATTTCTAATCGATAATTTGAAACATTGGAAGTATGAGATGTGATTGAAGCTATGTATATAGATACAGTTGGCTTTTCTTCAGGATGACAATGCAAAAGACAATGCAAAATCAGACCCAGGGAAATTTTTGGTTCAGTGGTCTTTGAAGGATGCATAGAAAGGCTTATTAACAAGAAGAAACTTATTCCTGTGAGGGAACATAGCAGCTGTGACCTACAGTTCAGTAGATTTACTCAGAGATTAACTAGTGACAGTTGCTCATATTTTGTGTTTAAGCTCAATATATTCCCCATGTCTCCAGAGTACGTGGTAAGACATTTTATTATGGCCACTGTGTCACTGACCTCCTTTTTATTTTTCACACATTGCTTCCCTTGACCAGCTTTATAAAATGAAAGAATATCCTGTCTTTATCTTCCTTTCTCTCTCCCTCATTCCCATTATACCCCTGACCACCATCAGCAATAAAGGAAAATATCTTTCCTTTACCCATCTGAGAGCTATATCAGTGATGGAATTATCTCAAGTCATGGGATAATATCAAATGGAAACCACAGTGACTCTCTGAAGAGATTACTCTCCTATTTCGATGCAGCTTCAAAATAAGGTCTCAGAAATTAGACCTGGCTTGAAAGCCAGGTTTCTTTAGCAAGTTAAGTTGTCCTGCTAAGAAATAAGGTTTTTGAGGGTTAGTATTTTTTTAACTAGAGGATGTTTAAAACTTCACTTGTGTTCCTGAACAGTTTGCAAAAGTCCCAAGATTAGTGGAGTCTATCAGAAACTGCTGGTGGGGGAGGGAGGGGAACCTCTGTGGTCAAATAATGTCTGCTGTACACAAAGCTTTCCATTAGCCTGTCATCACTTGGAATCAGTTCTAAGCAAGTCTTTGTTAGGCAGCTAAAAATATTTAAGTAATGATTGCCGTGATACCTTAGTGGAGAACAATATTCTCATTTTATGGAATTTTCTAAGATTTCAAAAATATACTTGGTCTGCAACAAAAAGGAGACAAGTCTTTCCAGAAATGTTTGTGAAATGAAGACGTAAGTAGCAGCAGATTTGGGATTTGACCCAACTTTGGGGCTATATTTTTCTTTTTCCAGTGAATATCCTGATTATCTAGTTATTTGGCACTGTATACACTCAGTTTCTCTGTCTCAGAATAAAAATTCTTGTCTGACCTATGAAGTTTTCTGTCATATAGACCAGAATAATTCTGTCAAGATTTTTATTCTGGTGAAAAACACACTGCTTTGGCTTTTATTGCAACTCTTGGATTCATCCATTTCTCTGTAAGAAATGCCTGCCTTGGTGTCGAAGACAACAGTTCTGACTTTATTCTCAAAACATAGAAGGGATGTTTTCATGAATAACATGATCTAATAACCATCTGATCTGAAAACTGTCTGATCTAATAACTCCGAAAGGAGATGAGTGCCAGTATTAATTCAAATTAAGCCTTTTTTCTTTGGTGAAGGTGCTCAAGGCCACTTCTAGCAATCTGCCAGGCCATCAGAGGAGTGTGTGGTTTGCCAGTCTGAGTTACTGCCATTTTCTTGAGTTAATTTGCATTCTAACAGAGGGCTGCACTTCAAAAGTGCTCTAATAGCCAGCAATGCCGGCAGCTGCTGCTCAGACAGACAGATATTGGACCACTGATTCCTTAAGTGTGTGTCTTCTGGCACTTAGGCAGAGAGGAGCCTTTATCTGTTGCTGGAGTCATGGAGTTGCCTATATTTTACCCCTCATTTAGATGTCATTTCTGACTAAGTTTTAGATTTCTAACTGAGCACTAAACTTTGTATGGTTTGATGTGGAAATTCTTACAAGTTCCACAATTGCTGTAGTTTACCAGACTCGAACATCCACAGATGCAGCAGAGTATTTTCAGCCTGGAGCCACAATCAGCTGAGAATCACGTAGGATAAATACATATTGGATTATTCAGCTGTGAGCACAGGGTTAAAGACTTAACTGTTCCATAGCTATTTGCAAGACATCTATTTGTCTGAGTAACTAGATGAGAACTCTGCTATTGCACGTCATCCTGAAATGACTCATGTCAGCAGCTAGATGAATAAGGCTGCCGCTGAATGTCAGCTATTAGAACTGTAATTTAACTTGAAATATTAAGCAGCAGAACATACAGTGTTTGGCCAGTAATTTCCTAGATCTTGCATCAGCAATGATAGAAAAAAACTACTACACACTGTTGTTAAACAAAACAAATTATTCATGCACTTACACACAACACCAGATTGATTATATAACACAATCTAACGTAGGTCAATGGGAAAAAGAAATGAACCACAGTGGAACTAAAATTTTTTTGACAAACCTACCCTTTTCAACAAGTCTTGTAAGCTGATGACAGATTGAGTCATTTTTTGTGGCAAAAGACAATAGATACATCTAGATGAATAAACTAAAACTCAGACAACAGCACCCTAAGTAGTGTTGGATGAAGACTTTTTCAGACAAGTTTATTTCCTTTGTAATTTTGTATTTTATTCAACACACATATTAACAATTCTCAAAGGAAATAGTGCAGGCTCTTCTTTTTGGGTTTGATCCAAGGGCTACAAGTCAGAGGGAGTTTTCTCACTGTCTGGAGCAGATCCTTTATTTGCATTTTCAGTGTAATTAACTTTGAGCTTCTTGGTTTATAAAAGCAGGGATTAATTTAATTTCTCTGTCCCTCTAACTTTCTGTATCTAGTGCTACATGTCAGAACTAAAGGCCACTGAAACCACTTCGTACAGGCAGAAAAAGCAAAGCAGAAGAGCAGGAGAGTCTCTACTCTGTCAAGCCTGACATAGGCTAATAAGACAGATGTTCCTCACAACAGCTTTTACTCTTCCTGTTCTTAAGGATCTTCAGTAGAAGAGGTTCCAAGGTCTAGTCCAGTACCTCAGGACCCCTACTGGTATGTATTTCACTAATATTGACCTGAAACTGTCTTTCTGAGTGCAAACTCACTGTTTCCTTCTCTAGAGCTGCCAAGAGCCGGTTATTCCCTCCTTCTATCAGCAGCCTTGAAATATGTAAAGACTTCCGTCTCTTCCCAGATGTGTTCCATCATCAGTCCTTGTCCAGCACTCCCAAGATCTCTGCTCCTTTCCCCTGCTCTCCCAACTAGATGGTTGGTGTTGCAGTGCCGGAAATGTGACAGGGTGCTCCAGATGAGGTCTTGCCTCCTTGGGGCCTGAGCAGAAGGAGCCCCTCATATGCCTTTTATACTGTAGTCCTGTTTATTCCTGCCAGCATGGTGTTTTCACAACAGCAGGACACTTTTGACTCTTACTCAATTTGCAGCTGTCTTCTGTGCAGCTGCTCTCACACCAGATGTTTCCCATCTTGCATTTGTGCAGATGATCATTCCCACGTACAGATCTTTGTATTTGCCTTTCTCATTTGCTTCCTCTTTCTTTGCTTTATCTCTTCTTTCTTCTTTTCTGGATCACTTCTCCATGATCATGTTCAATTTTGCCCTTGACTTCCTCCAGCCTCCTTGTAGTCCTTCCCAACATTACATAATTGACAAATGCTATGTGCACAGCTCATTCTCTTGGTCAAGCCAAGAGTACAATGATGACTGGTAGCAGATCCAGCACAGATCACAGGAAACCTAGTCAGCACGCCCTTCCATTTTGATAACTACCCTCCAAGTATGATTTCCAGATGGTTTGTACCCATGTGGCGTGTTCTTATTTTTCTTATGAGAATGTCATATAAAGCAGTGTCAAAAGCTCCCTTCAAGTCCAAGATATATGGTATAAACTGCTTCTTCTCTGCCTCTGAGGCCCTGGGTGGCCAAAGAAGGAAATTAGATTGGTTTAACGTGATTTGTTCTTGACAGATCCTGGTTGACTCTTACTCATCTCCTTGTTCTTAGTTATGAGCTTACAAATGGGAGTTTGTTCCCATATTTTTTCATTTACTGCAGTTAAGCTGATTGGTCCTACAACTCCTTTCTTTTCTTTTGTTTTCTTTCTTCTTCTTTTTTTTTTTTTTTAAGACAAAGGCAATACATTTGTCTTTTCAATTCTTATCAATTAGAGTTCTCCGCAAGTTTTCAGCACTAGTGGCTGTCAGGACTACCAGCTGTACACTGGTTCCATTAAATGTTCTGAGATGAGGGACAGCTAGCTGGAAAGCAATCGACACAGACAAATACTAATGCTCAGAGGGTATTCCTGTGTTGATGGTATTAATTTATAACCATCTGCTCACCACTCACCTGTTTAGTGAAGTCTGAGGCAGGAAGTGCTTGGCCCTCTTGATATTATCCTTGGTTTGCACTCTCCTCAGGGGTCCACTCTACTGAGTAGTGGATCCACTTTTATTCTACATCTCCTACTCACTGACAGAGTACTGCTAACTCATTGATTTCTGTGTACCCTTCTGTCAAGAAAAAAAAAAAAAAAGATATAGCCGTCCATGGTGGTGAGGTTCCTTCGTAGCACCTATGCTCCGAAGTATTCCTGAACAATGAACTTGGTACTGGCTGAATATCTGTAACTGACAGGACTTTCTGGTCAAGTCTGATGGAGCCTGCTGATGGTCATGTTCAGTAATGTTCTCTTTATAGTATTTATTCATTTCACTTTTCATCCTTAAACCCCTGATTTTCTACTACAGTCTGATTTAAATAGTCTTGTTTAATTTTGTTTCATCCATATGTTTGTTTAGCTGAACTAGAGCTAGAGCAGGGGTTGCACGTGATTACAGCAGCTTCTTCCTAGGCTGTCTGTGGTGTCTATTTTCAATTACATGTGGCCAGGACAGAGAATATTGCAGATCTCAAAGCTGAGCATGTGTAGTGATATGACATAATGGTTTATTTACAGATTCTTCTCTTATTCAGCATTTTTCATCTCCAGGCTCCCACTAAGTTTTTATGGTTGGAGGTGCCAGGATCTTGGCTGTCAGTTTAGAATTGCTCTGTCAACTGGATTCTTTTCTGTTGCTCATGTGGGTTTGTCAAATCTTCTTTTAGAATGGGCTGTACATGAGCCAGAATTATTTCACACTAGCCTTATTGTAGCTGTCACTGTTTATATACTTTTGGAAGCAAGTCTATTAAAAAGAGATACTTACTCTGCCTCTGCTTTTCACATTTTTCAAACATTTTTTGAACATCATGGTTATTTTCTAAAGGCTTGGTTGTGCTTTCTACAGTGATTTCTGTAATGAGTCTTCCAAGGATTTACAGGGATTTTTTACTTAATTTACCCCCTAAATTTATTCAGTTAAATCCTGGCAACCTTAAACAATAGTCAGCATTTCTGTTCCAGTAGGCATAATTCTGTTGTGTTTTTGACTGTCTTTTGGCAACATGTCCCTTGGTGAAGTTTTCTGGGACAGTTTCTGTGAGGTTAGTGAGTTTGATGTAACCTTTGAAAGGATGTTTAGCAGTGCCCAGAGAAATATGAAATTTTTAGGCTCTCCACTGTAAAACTATGTTTGCCATAACAAATATATCTTACCAACTCAGCTCTAAGAAGCAAACTGTTTCCCATTCTGAGAGAAAATGGGGAAATTGAGTTTTGGTCCCAAAGCACCACTGCTTGTTTTTGTAAAAGTTAAATCAGAACATGGTGCTGAGCACACATTTAAAGAGTGCATGCGAGCATGGCTTGAGGAGCACGAGGGGGTAGTTCCCAGATGCACTGTGCCTTTGAGAAGAGCCTATGTGTGTCACAGGCGGCTGTGTTTTCACAATGCTGCTGCTAATACTATCGAAGTAGCATGTGGGAAGCAAGAGTTGGAGCAGAGAGATCGTCTTCTGCTTGTGTTCTCTTCTGGACCTGCTGACGTCCCACTGTGGCACTCAATAATTCCCTGCTGAATGTTTGGTGCATTCTCTTTTCAGCAATGACAAGAGGTTTGATATGTCATAGTATGTGAAAGCTCAGCTGGAGACATCTTGCAGTGTACTGGAGTTTTAAAAAGTTCTTTGCACCCCTTGCCAGAAAGCATGGAATCCTGAAGGCATCTCAGAGAAAATGGGTTCTAAAGTATACCAATGTCCTTAAATTAAATGGGTCTGTGAGGAACCAGATTTGTTATATATTCTATTCTATTCTATTCTATTCTAATAATTCAACCAGCTCAACCTGTTAACAACATTTCTTATCTAGGATTTCACATTGCATGTCTCTTTTAAAGGGCATTTCACAGGAAAAAATAAGTCCAATATTTAAGAAAAAGGGAAGGGAATCTATAACTGTGTGGGCACATGCCGCAGTTGAGGCAGACATGCAACACACACTAATTTTAACATGAAGTGCAGGCAGAAAGCGTTTATTCCAAGAGCCAGTGTTATATATATATACTTTTGTATGTTTTTCATTTGTGTTAGTTGTCTATTGGTTGTTCAAGTACTACAGTAGATTCATTGGCTATTTTAACTACACTATACTATTATTAGTTATCTACAACATAGACATTCCAAGAATCTAAACAAAATGCCAGGTGCAGCCTTGTTGCTGTTTACTCCCTCTATTGTTTTGAATTTCTTGCTTCTCTCGACTAGATTTCTCACAGGTAGAAATGGACTGTGCTGAGACCAATGTCAGACTCAGACTCAGACAGGCTTTCTGACCTGCTGTTAATTCCCACAGGCACATATTTTTATCTCTTTTTAGGTTTGCTCTTGATAGTATTCTCGCACTATAATACGGCCTGTTAAAAGTTTCTGAGGTACCTGTGTGGTGCTCAGTGAGGGAAACACTGTCTACTCTGATTTAAAAAGTAGAAAGTATGCTTGCCACATAATAAAAAACAAAAGGAAAAAAAAAACAAGCCGAAAAGAAACCTCCACTCTGAACCTGACAAGAAAACAGAGGACAGTATTACTAATCACGTTTTAAAAGTACGTTTGTTTTCAAGTCAACTTCGCGCTCTATTTAGTGAAATACAAGAGCAGAGCAGGTAGCTACCATACCACTGAGATTTTCATGTGCATAGATTTTATAAGCTTGAGCCTTCTGTGAGTGAATCAGTTCTGAATGGATGTACTCTAGGTAGGATCCTACCAATCTAAGTTATTCTGTGATTTTGTAACTGTGTTTGACTTTGCTCTGGACCCCATTTCACAAATACTGTGTCATTCCTTCTATTATACTCATGAATATTAAAAACCCACTGCTATGCCAAATCAGACCTTCTCAGTGGACTTTTTGCTGGGTCAGTATTTTAATTAACTGATTTCAGCCATCTCAGACGCCTAACATATATGTCCTGTGTCAAAGAGCACCTCTATAAAAATAAATCTGCACTGCCATTTGCATGGACTCATCTTTTCCTGTATTATTTTATGTCATTTCTAACCCAGATAACAAATCCCCATGGGCAGAGGTCAAGTCCATATTCTTTTGTAAATCACTGTGCATACCTGTCCTTTGCAGTATAAACATGTTAAATAATAACACCTTCTAAAGGGTCCACTGAATTATGGGTAGTTGTAAGCACCAAGCTCCTGTACCTGGGCATGCCAGAGTGTCTGTGGGTGGGTTTCTGTGTATTCTGCAGATGAAATTTCTGATCTTGCTTCCTGAGGTGGTTTAGTTAAATCATTAATATTACCTGAGTGTCCTGTGCAGAGCCTATGAATGGGCCAGTGCCACTTTGCCAGAATTATTGAATTACAAATATCTGAGTGATGCCTGGATGAAATTGGTGTTAGACACAAGTCTGTTTCTGCAAGAGGCAGTCCTTGCCCTAAGAAGACACATCTTTCAGCTGGAGAGGGCAAGAGAAGAGAGATATTTTTACCTCTCTTTCATGGGGGAGTGGTTAAGGTATTTATCCAGAGAACAGAAGGATGTGCAAGAGAGCAAGCTGTCCTCTTGCTGGATTCTTTTTGTGAGGAGGTAATACAGTAATTCAGTTGCAATCTTCTTAAGCGACAACTGAAATACAAATTCAAGCCAGGGAGAATATCCATGGAGCTGTGTGGTGGGACAGGAGACCTCCCAGAGAGGAGCAGCAGCCCTGGGACTGGAAATCATCTGCTACGCTCTTCCACTGTTCAATACAGTATTGAACTGGACATCTACTGCCAGAGGCATAGAGGGATCTGGCCCAGCAATGCTCAGCATCCCAGTGCCTGCCAGAGAAGGACATGGCTGTTGGAGTCCATTCCTTACGTTCACACCTACACACATCCTCACATGCCATACCTGCTTAGCATGGATCCATATCCTTCCTTTACTTTTAATTTGGAAAAAATAACTGACTAAAAAATAACTAATAATAATAATATAAGAATGTAATAGCAATAACTTCTGTCTTCCCTGAAGAATTGCTGAGGTTCTGTTTGCTTCTGTTTCAGAGAGGTACCAAGTGATTTCACATCCCCATTTGGAATTGATAACATTTCTTGACTACTAGTGAGATATGTACAGCTTCAAGCTGGATCTTCTGTTTGTCAGCATAGACTTCTTTTTTGTACTCATTTCTTATGTTAGCCCACACAAATGTTTGAGATAGATAGATAGATAGATAGATAGAAACATATAAATCTAGAAACCTCCTTTTGGAAACACATGCAAAGCAAGCATAGCCCAGGGCATTTAGCAGGTACTGCTTTCAGCCTAGGTCCTAGTGTGTATGTGATACAAAATTAGTTACATCTATAGGGCAAGAGCTGATCACCTAGAGCTAAATCTGCAACAGGGTGTTGGCTCTAAAAGCTTGTCTTTTAGATGTTCTTCCACATAGCATTCTCCATGTGGCTGGCACAAAAATCCAGCCTCACTAAGCACTGAGAGAATTAGAAACCAAAAAAGCCAGACTCCCAGAAGGTATCAAGCTGCACGGGGAAGCCCCGAAACTGGCAGTAGAAAATGCAAAGAAAGGGAGAGTCTAAACTTATCCCATCAGAGTTAAGCCAGATTTGCCTGCACAGTGAGTCTTTCCAACTGTGCTGGCAGCAATCATCTAAGTGTAATTGCTGGGGGGACATGGTGGTTTTAGAAAAGGAGAGCCCACCCTTAAAATATTCTGACTGGGGAAAAGAGATTTCTTTACATGAAAAGCCAGGAGATGACTTTGTTGGTCTCACTGATTAGAAAAAAGACATTCTGCTGACCATAATATAACTTCTTCTAGTGTTTTTTCTAGGGATTTTTTTTTCAGTATCGTTTAACTTGGTTCTATCACGTACAGAATTAGCATGAGTTTATATAAAGTACTAATTCTACTTAGTAATGACATTTCTGAAGCAAGATTTATGAAGAGCAGCAGTATCTTTTATTAAACTGAATCACATGCACTAGGCATCTATGTGATCTAGGAAGGGTCTAATATAGATATATATATATGTATGTATATATATTTAAATTATCTTTCAGATTTCCAATCTAAATCCAGACAAATATTATGAAATGGAATAACCACTGACTTTTTAGTTCTCACTGCAACAGTAACACAAGACGAGCATTATGTCAAATAACTATGAGTTAACAACCTTGTTCTACACAACGTTTCGTGGTAAGAGCAGTGAATATGAAGGACATACTGCCCAAACTGAGAAATGGTGACAGCCAGACTGGGAGCTCTGAAAAGCATTTCAGGCTGCTGGTCATGGAGAAACAGCTCCTGCGTGCCTAGGACAGCACTTTCCAGGCATAGAGATTGTTATGCTTTCTTGTCTGGTGACTCTGCTCTTCAAAGTGCCCTTCTTCTTAAAAAGTGCATAGACATAGACAAAAAATTTAAGTTTGACCAAAAAAAGGAAAAATAATTTGCATCAAATATTATACCAGAATGTTGTCTTCTTCTGTAAAAATTCTGCACAGGAAGATAGCAGAGAGGTTCTTGCTGCATTTGCTGGGAACTGCTGTTGAATTGTCTCCCGAGGGATAATTCTGTATTAAGGTTGTCCTACAAATCTGTGGCTCACATAAATTCCTGGCATGGTTTCCAGTGCCTGGCAGGATACCTCAGAGGACCAACTCAGTATGTCAAATTCCACAAGCAAGTCACTTGCACTGTCACAGGTGACCCATCCTGTAGGTGTGGGGGCTTTCATGTGTTTGGTGCATTCTTGGCAAAGCAGAGTTTGGCAGGGGAGAAAACAGAAAGTGTTAGGTGGCTGTTCAGGATGTTCCCACTCTCCGGATATCTCCCATGGCAGCAGATGCGCCTTGCTGGCTTTAGCCCACCCCACCCAGCCGTTCCCTGGTGGCTGCAGCAGAGGGGCTGGGCTGGCAGACCCCCGGCCTGTGCCTGTGCCTGTGCTCTGCTAACTCTGCTCAGAGGTCGCATCTCCTGGGCTCAGGGCAAAGGGTTGGGTAGTAAACCCTGCAAGTCACCACAGTCCTCTCTCAGAGTTCAGAGCCTGTGGAGAGCAAATGAGAAAGTTCTGGTGAAAGGGCTGGGTTGAGATTTGCTTTTGAATTTGCTTAAATATTTTCCAAATGCTCTTTCACACTGCTTGTGTGGCTGCATTCACCTTTCTGATACATTTGACTTGCCTGTACATCTTGCTGGGAGGAGAGACAGGGTCAAGTAATGATGTCCACCCTTCTTGGTGTTTAAAGGGTCCTTGCCTGGGAGTCACATTTGTAACCCCAGGGAGCAAGACACAGCACAAGTCACACATATGAAAGAGATTTAAAAGAGTAAAGAGCTCAGAGAAGTTTGGATAAATACACAAAGTTTAGATTCTGATCCAAACCTCTCTGGTTTGTAAAATGAGTTTGGAAGCATCACAAGAGCGAAGTCTTTTTTTCAGCTCTGGAGTTTCTGGTCCTGACAAGACTTGGGAAGTGACAAGATTCAAATAAACAAGGAAGGGTTGTCTGAATCTTCCCAGGACTCATCCCAGTATTCCCAGATACTGAATCAATGTTTAATGTGAGCCTGTCCAGCTAACCCCACTGGGGTTATCTGATCTAGTAGACAAATGGTTGCTGTTTATTTGTGTTGTGTTAAGCTTGTGTCTTGCCACGTACTGAGCGAGCTCACCCTAAAATGCTGATCCACACCAGCAAGAGACTGATAAATGGCAGATGCCATAACAACCCTGCAAGTTACCTGCTGAAAAAGGTACGAAAAAACGAAATATTATAAGAATAAAAAGATCAAATTTCTAGCCCACAGTCAATTGTTTTTAAACACTATACCCTAGAAATGAATGATGAGTTTTAAACAAAAACAAGAAGAAGAATTTCTAGGTTTGCAAGGTATTCCAGCTTCAGACCAGGATCCAGGCTTTATGAGCAGGAAAGGAGGAACAAGACCCTTTCTGCTGTACGTGGGTGTCTCAACAGATAGATTGGTATTAATACCAGTCTTCCAGATGCTGCTTATGTAAAACTGCTTCTAAAAACCACTAGCAAGTGTCTCTACTGCAAATTCCCCATTAAAGCAAGATATGGATCTCACTGAATAATCTTTCCAGCCCCCCACTTTGCAGCAGCTTATTTCCAGATCTGAACTTTGGAGCTGACCCCTGTCTTTGTGATGGGCCAAACCAAAAGCCAGATCTGAACACCGCTGAACTCTGGGAAAGTTCAAATCTATCGTTTGTGGTTCAGGTTGAGCTCTAATTAAAACAGACCAGTTAGGAAGGCAAATGTCTTAAAAACAAAACAAAACAAATGTTTCACGTGAAAAGTTTTGGATCAGGCTATACGGTACCAAGTAGTGTTTTTGTCTATCACATGATGTCATGTTCCTCTGGTTAACACAAACTGACAGCATGCACATGCTGCTGTATGAGGTATTCCAAGCAGACACTTTGAATCCAACTTTAAGAAGAAGACGGTAGTCATGGAAATGCTTTCATGATGTGCAAAACCCCATCAGCAATCTTCCTACCTTCAATCTTCCTACCAATCTTCAGCTCCTGGGGTGAGAGCAAAAACATCCCATGCCCATCCCTACTAGCACGATAGTCCAGGGTCTCTCAAAACACAGTGTCTTGCCTTCTCTGAGTGAAGCTTATGCCTCATTATGTCAGCAGTATGTGGAATATTGCCACTAATCCCTGAAAACAAACAAGAAGGGGGTGCTGCAGAACCTTCGGTTGCGTAAGAGGGCAGGGAAAACCCAGCTGAATCTCCTGCTCAGAGCTTCTGTTTATACTGTAGTTAATACTACAGTGTCTGTAATAATCAACATGGTTGATCAGTGGACGAAGGAAAAGCAAACAAAAGGGAAGGGAACTTGGTTTCAGCATTACTGAACTGCTGAAGTGAAAGAAAATGAGAGACAGCAAAGAGAAAGAGAAAGGGAAAGAGGGGAAAAGTGTCAATGCCCCATCTCTGGTGGCAGAGATGTCACAGTGCACCAGTAGCTAGAAAAAGTGGGAACTCAGACAGGAAGATTTACTCAAAGAATCACAGCACACTTAAAATAAGTAACCAGAATTTACTCTCCCTGTGGGCTTTGTTCTCTCCCTTCTATGTTATATGTAAGTACTAAATATCAGTTCAGTATTTTCTCTTTGTGAAATTTGAGTGGACAATTACCTAAAGTTTCCAAACTTCCTTCTTCTGCAAACTAAGCTAATAATCCTGCCAGGCCTCTTCTACTGAGATTTTTCACTATGTTTTTTTTTCAGGCCTGGACTAACTGTTTAGAAGACCAAATTCCTCCACAACATTTCTGTCCTTTTCTTTCCTCTTTGAATAAGTCTGTAACAGCAACCAGTTTTGTTTGAGGATACATCCCATATGTTTAAGTGGAGGTAATTTAAATTCCTCACTGAAATTGTCATCTTTAGTTTCCAGAGAGCAAGGTATGGAGTGATTTGCCCAAGGTCACAAGAAAAGGCACAGCTGGGAGCAGGGAGAGAACAAGTCTATTATCTCCTGGTCCAGGCTTTCACTATAAAATGATTGTTCTTCTATTGAACTAGGAGACACAAGGTCTGTGAAAAAGAATAGGAAGGGAAGGTATTGAGCTTCTCAATGTGATGCCTTCCTCTCAGCTTAGACAAAGAGAAAAATTATTTTATCCATTCTGCATAAATACTTCTCAAGTTAAAGAATATCAGATGTTTTCACTCAGGAAGTTTTCACTTCATTTTCACTGGTGAAGTTGTAACTAAAAGAACACTCCTTCTAGTTAATTATTCTTAGCAATATGCTAAATTCTATTTATGGCATCATTTTAAACACACCAAAACAACAGAAAGCAGTAAAAGACCCACCTAAGCAAAGGAATGAGACACAATATTTCCTTCTGCGTAAGTTCTGTGATGTTCATGAAATAGGATTTCCAGGAACCTAGTTATTACTTTAGAATTTTCTTTAAAGCATGATGTAGAGTGGAATGGGAATAGATACCTGCTCATGTGCTACACATGATAATATATTGATGTCCAGAAAATCTAGTTGAAAGAATCACATGGTCTTTTGTCATTGTGACAAATATGGCAGAAAATATGTGCTTGTCGACTTGTGCTAATCCTTCTCTGAGAATGGAGGACCCAAATGCTTAGGAATGAGAAGCAGTCAGAGAATAAAACCCACCTGACTGTTTAGGAAAGTTCACCACTTTTGCTGTGCACTTAATGAAATACCTTGTCTGCTTCTGCCTGGGATATTGGCATTAGCAAGTTTCCAAACTATTGACTTCGACATGAAGATTATCCTTCAGAAATGCCCTGAAGTACCCACCATTGATAGACAGAACTGCCTCAGCTTACAGAAACAGCAATGCAGGTGTTCTGTGCTGGCCACTTCAGATTTTGTATCCTGTCATTGCCCTTCAGCATTACAATTTTTTCCTGCTTCTGGCCCATTTTTCTTTCCTTCTCCCTTCACATGCATTTATAGGTCTGCTACACTCTTTCCCACTTCCTGACGTCCCTAGCCAGACAGTTGAAAGGATTCCATCACGAAGATTGAAAACATACTCCATATTAAATGTAACAGGATAGCATGACCAGTAGCTCCATGTTTCAAACACGTTCAATTTATATCATAACTGAGAATAAACAGCAGGGGAAGCTACTTGGTGGGTTGCTGGAGTCTGTGGCTTCCATTTTTTGTGGAACATGTCTCTGTCACTTGCTAAATAGGTGCACCATCTGGTGGTAATTTTGGACTCCCACTCCTTAAATTTCCAAAGAGCAGTGGTGGAGCTACGCCTGTGGTTGCAGCATTTATTTTTGGGTTTTGCCACTCTCTGAAAGTCCTCAGCTAAGACAACTTTGCAGGTACTACTGGTGATTGAGTACTAAGAATAGGTAGGACTTTGAATAAGGATCAAGTTTCCATGTCTGCTGTGTGGGGCGAGCAGGTATGACTTTATGAGAGGACCACATGCTCCCCTGAGAAACATACATAGGGATGGAAAAATTTCAAACATAAAGAGAAAATAGGTATTAAGGGTCTAAACTCCCAGGATAGGCAACACGGACCGTTGTGCAGTCAAATTAAGATCCAAATCACCCTCTGGAAGCATTTCTCCCTGTTCTTTGACCATACAAGGAATACAGCATGACTAGGTTCCTATCTCAGACATCTCATGCAAATGCCTGGAGCTGTGTGTTGTGAAACTGAGTCAAAGGAATGAAGTGAGGAAGGGACTCCTCATTTTTCTGCCTTTGTTGTCTGAAACCCTTTAATTCAGCAGCAGAGAGAAACCACTACTATCTCTTGTGCCATTCCCCTCAGAAATTGCAAGGTTGCATTGACCATGTCAGATGAGACTTACAATGAAGATCTCTTCTGAACAGGATGGCTGAAGGCTGAATCAGACAGAAAATGAGTTTCCACATTTTGGTGAAGAAATGAGTGAACAGGTGAAAATAAGTCATGATCCATAAGCAAACTTTTTTCATTTTAGCAACCTGGATAGAGCTGTAAGGTCTGCAGCAGTTCAATGCATGTCTGTTGAGCTTATATCTAGAGACAGCAATGCCTTCTCTCAGTGCATCAGTGAGCTTTCTGGGGTGAGAGCAAACCAAAATTTTCAGTATTTCAAATTTCTTCAGTAATTCAAGCCCATTTAACTGACACCAGCTAAGTCTTAGGAATCATCTTTCTCACACAATCCCAGAACTGGAGCTGTGGAGAGAGCATTATAGGTAGCAACAAATGACACTTGCGGCTAAAAGTAGTCTCCTCGGTCCACTCCAAGTGGATCTGGGATGGGCAGAAGGACCCATCATCAGCTTGATCTTGCATGCTGGCTTTCACTATGACTTCTATATTCTGCAGACCACTTAGTTCTGCCTTTAAAATGAAATACTTTCAAAGCCTCTTTAATAGCACTTACAATGGAGGGTTTGAAGTTAAGCACGTATTGGGTAAAAAAAGCACGGCTGGAGTCAGTGGCCAGTTTGAATGCTGAGAGAATGACTACCTTAGAACTACAATGTTTGATTCACTTTTCCAAGCCCCCAAGTAATAGATTATAGAGTCCTCTTGCTTGCTTGCTTTATTTCTTTTTTTAAATTTGGCTCTTCTATCAGTAACAATAATACTGTACTACACAGTATGAACATCAGTAAGAAATAAACTACAGTCATGCACAATTTAATCCAATGCTAAAAGGTCAGGCATGATATGCACGAAGGAAATTTTGTCAATTAGAAAATGAGGTATTTGTCAAATGTAATATTTTGCAATACACCAGCCACTTCATTAGGAAAAGAAATTGCTCGTGACTGGAGGCATGATGGCAAACTGCATGGATCAGTGATCTGATCCTGAATGCTAAAATATTTGTTTGCAAACCAAAATGTGCAGATTACAAATGTTGTGTTTTTTGTAATGTTTATACATACCTCGCTCTGCACTTCAAGCTTTTCAGTTTAGAAACACATGGTTTACCAAACAGAACCTATCCCTAAGAACAGAGGAGGAAAGGGAGGGACGCTGCTACACATGTAACTCTGAAGTCTAATGTTACATTTAGCCTGTCCCGCTTGATGTAGAGGTTGGACTAGATGACCAAACCTATCATCTCTAATTCTAGGGAAGAGATTTTGACAACACACTTAACCGCAGTAGTAAAGTTCAGGGAATCTCCAAAGTCATTAGAACCCCAAGTTCTAACACCAGCAGGTGCTGTCCTGCACTCCCTCTCACCCTCCATAAAGAACTTCCCCTGCAGTGGCAAGGTTTGGCAGCACCTGCCTGTTTGCAAAGTTGCTCTATACTTAAAAAGTCAAATGTCGTATGGTTGATTGCTGTTTAACTAATTGGATTTTAGCTGAGTCTCTCTATGAAATTCAGCTTCGCTTTTAACTACTGCTCATAACCAAAAGCCAGGAGAGTTTTTAGTGGCTCTGGTGAAACCAGTGGCAATATTTCTACTGACAGCAATAGGACAGGAATTTGGCCCCTGTCCTTTTGGATTAAGCCCAGCACCACTTTATTTGACTTTTAATGTCATTTGCCTTCCTGGTTTAAGCATGCATTATGTTGTAATACATTGACCAATAGGACTGAGATGCTGAAGTGACTAATGAGTCAGCATGCTATGGAACATTTGTACTCAGCAATTTTATTAAAAAGTGATATGAAAAAAATGACATTAAATGAACATTTATGTTCCTTGGAGGCACTTGGAAGTAAGGAAATGCCAAGCGTAAAGCTGTTATGCAAAGTTAGCCCTGTGTCCAAACCTTGGTACAGCATTCAATTAAATCATAGCCTAGAATTTGTATACTATCTTTTCCACAGGACCTCTGACTGACTCATCCCAAGGGAAACCAGAAAAGTAATATGGAAAATGTTACCCTTAATAGCTACAGACAAAACTAAAAGAGAAAAGGAGGACTTTTGTTCTGGCCAATGCAGAGCAGGAAATGATCATCACAGACCCAAGGCCCCATCACTTGTACCTGTTTCCTTTCCACTACACCTAAGTGTACAGTAGGATGATCAAATGCAGAAACCTATGGGTACCCACCCCTCCCCTACTCCAAATGTTTCTTTTCCATACTGACACTTAAATGGAGTGATTCCATACAATGAAAAAGGTCCATTTCATTTTGAACCATGGAAACAATGTATTAAACCCCATCCCCATGTCAGTCCATTGGTTTTTCAGGAGATCTGAGGTTTAAGGTCACAGGAAGACAGTGTGTCATGCTATATGATGTTTCATACCAAGCTGTGCAGTGTTATGGAACCTTACATCCCAGAATACCCACGGAAGCATGTGAGAACAGAGTTCAGAAGATCCAGAGACTTGAGTCTCCCCAGTTACAGTTCTTGGCATTAATTTCCATCAATGCATGGAGCAAATTTAAAATAAAGTGCTCTGACAACAAAAATGGACTTGCTCACAGTCTGGTATGTCAGTGTATTTAAATTTGAAAATGTCTACAGAAAAGCACCTGTTCCAAGAAAATCTTCACTTTTATATGGAATGGAATGAAACAGAAGCCCTTTCCTTAGAATGGAAATTCCAGATTTCATTCAGATCAATAACCACCATTCCTCATCCAGCTGCAAGCCACACACAGTTCACCACGTAATTGTATTACCATATTAATGCTGCGTTTGGAATAAGGATGTCTGCCTTTTAAAGAAAGTCTACTGCCAAATAGGTAAATATTAAAATGGCAACAAAAATGTTTTAATTTAAGAGAATTTATACTATTTTTCACACTCATGACCCTTGGGGGAAAAGAAAACACGATTGAGCTATACTTGAACTAAACAGTAAAACCGTACAGAAAGACTAGGAAGTGGAGAAGATAAATTGAGATAGATAAAAATCTGTCTCTCTATGGCTGGAAATTATTATATGCTGCAGACTATATATGCTTTTATTTCTTGTATAGGGACACAAAGAAATAAAGATTATAAAATTAATGCAGCAATCTGACATTTTTTCTAGTTAAGTCAAACAAAATTTATTTCTGTCAACTCATAATTTACAAATGGTACTGTCCATTCATGTTTTTCTTTTCCTCTATGATTGACAATGTGTTTTGAAAACATTACTAAGGGCCTCCCTGAATCATTTTGAGGTTCTGGCATCCAAAAAAATTTTAAAGCACAGAGAAATTATCACCCACAAATGTTCAAATTGTTTCACCAAGCTGGGAATCCTCCATCCTGTCAAAATAGGACATTTTTTAAAACAGCAGTAGTTTCTTAGAATAAAAAGATGTTTTTCTTTTTCGAAAAACATCCAAGTGACAGACATTGAGAGTCTGAACCGACTACTCCCACAATAGCCTGTCTCCTCAGCTAAAAAATACAAATTCCTAGTACCTTAGTGGTTTCCTAACTTTTTTACTGCTCCATTACAACCTCAGCTACTGCCAGCTGGGAGGATTTATTTTCTTATTCTGGTTTGGGTTACTGTCTTACTTTGTTACTTGTTATAGTAAAAAGCTTATCCACCCTTCTACAGTAAGAAAGTATGAACTGTTTGAATCAACTCCTCAATTTCCCCCAAAGATGATAATGCAAACTGAAATGCCCTCTGACACACTTTGCCTTGTAACTACACCTTTTCCCCAGTGTTTAGCTTTCAGCTGAGATGAGGTGCACTGAGGAAACTGTTCTGCTAAGGCAGCCTGCCTTTGAGGAGTTTTCTCACTGCCTGTAGCATAACTCAGAGCAGCACACAGGGCTTTGGGTGGAACAGCTCAGCTTTGCCTCCAGCATGGCCTTTCTATCTCTGTAAGACAACTTGTGGCATAGTCACTGACATACCAAAATCCTTCTGCAGTAACATATAGCTAATAAGTGAGAACAAATAGGTTGGACATTCTTCAGGTTAAAGGTATTTTAGTTTCTCCTTGCAGCAACAACATGCCAGTTGTGAAAAAAAAGGTGCTGTTCAAGACATTTTAAGAGAAGGCTTTGCAATGACTGTTTGCAGGGTGGTGAATCTTTCCTGCAAAATAAGCATACAGAGGAAGTCCACAGGCTTTGGGGGTTTTACCTCTTTACTGCCTGCCTCCACCTGCCAGCCAGTTACCTAGCTGCGAGGGGTAGTGGTTCATGTGTGTCTCGTTATTTATTTTTTTCAAATTCAGGCTAATAATGAGAAAACTCTCCCTCTCCAAATAACCAAGAAATATACATCTTGTTTTGCACCACTGTGCTAATTAAGAGTTATGCTTGCGTAAGGCACAGATCATTAGATTTGCCATGGTATTTGTAATTTAACTAAATCAAATGTGCAAATGCAATGACTCAACATGGCATCTTGGGAAATGGACATCAGCAGTCACTCCAAGTTGGCTACATGAGTAATAAAGATACAGTTTGTATTGGTCCTACATCATCTTCTGGAGCTGCACACCTCCTTAGTACAGATTGCAGCCGATGTAACGCATCCTGTGCACCTCTCCTCTGGAATCCCAGACAGCCCGCTGTACTAGGAGCTGAAAGCTGATGCCATGCCCTGTGAAGCCACCCCTCAAACTGGAAGGTTTTTTACTATATCCTAGCACACACTGAGAAATCCAGTTCAAATTACTGGACACAAATTTATTTCTGCTCAGTTGCTTGAATGCTCAAAGGACATTGTTGTTTGGGCCCATTGTTGTTTGGGCCCATGCTATACAAAACAACAAAAAACCCAGAATTTTTCCACATTAGGTCCAAAAGTCACTGTGCAATTGAGGTTCCCCATAGCTGACAAATGCCTAAACCAATCATAGCACCTACTGCTATGACGAAGATAATTACTGCCTTTCCGTCGGTGAAGTGTGTACCCTGCTCTGTATCATATTTAAAATAATCTAATTCCAACTCATTTTCCCCCTCCAAATTGTTTCCAGCTGTACAATTCCTTTTTTCCCTCCATATTGTTTTTATTTGATATAGTGCAAGTTCGTAAAGATAGATTTTCCCATAATAAATACGCAGATGTTAGAATAATAAACATACAGTCAACCTGATATATGAATATTACTAAACCTTAACAAACATATAACAAACAACATAAATTGATTTTTAAAAATTGAAAATGAGAGCATAAAGTAGCAGAGAAAGAAATGGCAGGAGAAAATAAAGGCAAAAAGTGAGCTAGAAATGTACTTTAGCAAACTGTCTGGATTCATTTATGGTTCCCTTTATTGACTTGCTGATAGCATTAAAGCACAACTATGGTTGTAAAGCATTCCTAAGAATGCCGCCTGTCTTCATGTATTGGAAGTTTCCTGCTCACATTGAAAGCCAAGCTTTCCGAGTTGGCCAACTCATACCACACTAGACGCTACTATACTAGATTTATCCATTTTCTTGGACCCAAATATCCATTTTTGGAGAATAATGAGCCTCTCTACTCCTCCCATTTTTGGTAGAAAGTTTTTATGAACATTTGGCATCTCGGTTAAACCATCATCATAGCCCAGAATAAAAATGACTGGATTCATATGTGGAATCCAAATTTAATTAAGCCTATATATGGCCTGAACCAAGAATAATTTACTGGCTGACACCCCCTCAGCATGTATGATAAGATGCCAACTGTTTGTCCATGAAGCCATCGCTTGGATATCTTTCATGCCCAATTCCCATTTTTTTCAGGCCTGCAGCTAAAACAGGGAATTGAGAGTGGACTTACAATGTTACCTGTTTCCAGTACAAACAGAGCAATAATCACTGTTGTTTGAGTATCCCTCCTTCAGAAGTTGTCCCCCTCCCTTTCCCAGTCTTCCATTTGGAATTATCCATCCTCTCCCAGTTTATGTGTGCATGCGTACAAGTGCATGCTTGTACAGAACTGTTGACATTCAAATTTATGTTCTGATTGTGTTTGCCAAAAGTTTTCTTCACCTGGGAGTTAATAAAACCCATGCACAGATTTTGTTTGTCTCTAAAACTGCAGGGTGTTTTTCCTATCCCTCCTCCTTTCTGCCTGGAGAATGGATCAAAAGTTGAGTGAATGGGAAGAGACAGGAAACTTCTTACGATCTTTTTCTCCTAAACCTCCCCTAGCAAGCAGAGCTGTAAATTCCCTTCAGATGCATCCTTTCAGCACACCAGAAAACTACAGATCAAAACAAAAGGTAAGACATTTAAAAAAAAAAAAAAAGCCCAACTTCAGAACTCACTTGGGCTTGACCTACTTGTTAAATATTTCCCTGTCAGGTGTCCAGTTTAATGATTTGCCAAATCACTACACCAGTGACACAGCCAAACATTGCTAAATCACGATCATTTTCCACATCATGAGTCTGAGAAAGGAGACAGGTACAAATCATTTTGGATATCTTGACAGATATATTTTTCAAAACACCAAAACACCTCAGTTCCGCTCTGGATTTAGCACTGGTAACAGCTGCCTGTTCTTAAGCACTTCAGTTTGAAGGATTCCAGTGGAAAGAGTCAATGCACAAATAATTAGCCAGAATAATCCACTGTCAAAGAAAAACAGTATGTTTCATTTCTGTTATTGATTTGGACTTCATACTACAAAGCCTGCACTGCTTACTTTTTTGGGGTGGAGTTCTTTGCTTTCTATGCTATTAATGATCTCTAGCTTTTAGAGGTGTGTAAGTGACAAATTGCTCTGCCCATCATTTGGGGGAATAGAGACCAGTCCCTAGTGGAGCTGGAGCTCTTTTGCATCAATAACCTGATAGGACCAGAGGCTTTAGTCATCTAGATCAGGGTCCTCACTTTCAAAATGTTAGAAGGGCAATTATCTTTCAACAGTAATTACTAATGATAATATTTGATATATAATTATTTTGAATTCATTTTAAAATTTTTAATTTTTAATTTTTGAATCCATTTGTTTAAGAGGCTTAAAGCAAGAATGAGTGGAGAGTACAGAAGATTATGTGAGAAGCTGGCATGAAAACTAGGGATGAGTGCAGGAAGGTGACAAATGTATGTACAAGGACAGCATGAGTAAAGTAAGTGTAAGACTGACTTTCTTTGGGGATGGCATGACTATGGAAGAGTTCCCAGCTATAAATATATCAAAATAAGCTATACACAATGCTTGGCTAATTCATCCCATGCTACAGCCTTTGTTCATGCTATTAATTTAGATTTCTCTGTCACTTTTTATCTCTGGCTGCTATAAATCTTTCACACGAACATGAATGCCCCATCATTTCTACAGTTGTTATTCCATCCTCTGGACTATTTCCATTGTTTTTAGTATAGATTCCATGTACTGTATTGGTGATGCAGCCCTCATTCACTGAAGTACCTCTTTGAATAAATAACTCCTCACTGATCCATCTTAGAGCTTAGCTAAAAAACTGAGGATTTCTCCTGGCACAGCAGGATCCCCAGAAAACACTAGGGGGGACATGTGTCCCTGTGTCATGTCTTCTGGCTTGGTGATGAGTGGAAGACGTGCATAGTTAGAACATAAAGGCACCCGAGAGCTGATGGTAGCAACAGATGCACATCTGTTGGAGAAACCTCACGTTGGGTGAGTCTGAGTGTTTGCTTTGAATTTTGAAGGGGGAGTGTTGCATCAAAATACAAGTTAGAATAACCATAAATCTTCTCTTGTCAGTGTAGTGGTAGTCTTGGCCAGTGGTTAAAGAGTAGGTCCTCTCCTTCCCATGCAGCAAGAGAGCAATTAATTCATGTTATCGCTGATTACTTTCCCTCCCCACCCTGAGACCTGAATAATTCACCTTCAGTGTTCATCTCCCCAGGGAATTCTGGGACATAGCTTTCCTTTGAAGTGAAGTGAAAAACATGTCTGTCTTTTTTTAGTTTTAATCCTTTCTTCAATATGTTCAGGCAGAACCAAATGGCTGGTTTAGTGTTTCTGTGTCAGACATGGGTGTGTTTTGTTACTCATGTGAATATTTAGGCTTACAAATATCTTGTACTTTTAAGTAGTGGGATTTTAAAATCTTTGTCCATTTTTTACCTTTTCCTCCCTTGCTAGTGTAATAACACTACTTCCTAAACCCTATCCTTTTCCTCGGTACTGACCTCATCATCTCTGGGTGCTACTCCACTAATAAAAAAAATAAAGACATGTGGATTATGAGATCCTTTATAGACCTGCATGGAACTCATCTGGCTCAGCTGGAAGGGGTCATGTAAACCTTCTCCATGTGTTAGAGTCTGTGTGGTTTCACACCCAAGAAATGTCAAAGCAGAACTCAGCTGCAACAGCCAAGTTTCATCTGTGTTTGGGTTAACTCGTAAAAGAACCCACCAAATTCCACATCAGTCATTTCAGACTTGCAAGAAACCACTCAGGTTCAGTGGCGAGGTCAAGAATCTTGTAAATATTTTGGCAAATATGGCTTGAACAGTGGCTCAAGAAAACCCTGTTTTTTCCAACTTTTTGTAGCCAACCTGATAGCTGGTACATCCTAATGACAAGTAATTTCTGTTCCTTATAGCTCATACTTTGAGTGGAAACACTGAGAATGAAAGCACAGCTACAACTTGTCCTCTTTAGGCACTTGAACTGCATTCACTTGAAAAGTTTTGGAGGAGGAAAGGATTCTCTCTGGATTGAGGAAGAGGAATCTGGAAGAGGATTGTTACCCATGAGCATAGTGGTGGAGCTGGTAAAGCACCACAAGATTCTCAGCTTGAAGAAGAGAGCAGAAGTGGTGAAAGCCTTTTCACTGGAAAGCTTAGTAATGACACCAACTCTGGTACAACCCTCCAGAGTGGCCCTTCTCAGGCCATGAGGGATCTCACAGAAAGTGAGTCAATCCACTTATCTAAGGTCAGAGCATGCCCACCAACTTGGCAGATGAAAAGAGAGCATGAAGAATTACAGCATGCTTGGCATATGTATGTTTTCTGGCAGCAACATAATTCTGGTTAGCAACTAGAAGCAAACAAACGTAATACCAACCGAGAAGGACCAGATCATGCTTCTAACAAACAATACAAGTAACTAGAATTTTTTTGGTTCATTTAAATTTGAAGGTAGAAGTCAAAAGTTAGGTTAATTCCTGAATATGATGCCTTGAGAATGTAATATAATGCTCACAGAATATGACAGACCCTCTGCAAATGTAAGTCATTTGCCCAATGCCAATGGATTTATTTTACCCTTTACAGCTGAACCACTGCGTCCTAAAGTGCCCAGACCTCAGCCAGACTCTCAGATTTGGATGTTCTTTCAAAAAATATTCAGTTCCCTTGTTGACTTAAACGTATTTCAGTTTTTGGCGTTCATTTCACAAGGGTGTTAGAAAAAAACCCTAAAGCTTTTACCACCACTAACAGCCAAAACACCATGTGAGTCGACTCCTCTTTGCACTATTGAAACTAAATGTTATGCCTTTTTTTCATGCAGTTTTAATGAGATCTTATGTCTAACTACACTCAGCTGTGTTGGAGGCACAAGACTCACCTGAACCATTGAATTCAAGAGGTATCACACAAAGGAAAAATGGGACACAAGAAGAATAGGCTACAACCCCACTGAGAAACTGGATGGTATCAATTTGAGTGCCCTTGAGAAAGCCACACAGTACAACACGTTATCCAGGCCAGAGCAGCAGACAGTATGTGAGAGTGGGCAGCCCTTGGGGGAGAGAGAAAAGGTCAGGAATAATCTGAGGATACCCAGCTGGGTGATGAGGAAAATAGTGACCTCAGTGCTGGAAAAAAATTTATATAATCTCCCCTGTGAAATAGTATCAGACATAGGGTAAATGGAAAGGTATTGATTTCACTTCTGCCAGCTAATCGCTTTTCAGGCCAAGGCCATGTATTATTTTCTTTGAATAAGTTTCCCGCCTCAAATGACTTGCAGTATTTTCTGGGCAGTATGATAGCAACACTAACATGTATCATGGCCGCATATAGGAAGGCCAGTGTCATACACACAGTATTTCCATTAATTATTTAGGACTATCCCATTATTTAAGCTTCTGGGAAGTCTGCAGGGGGATTTTTCTGAGCTGCTTTTAGTTCATTTTTGATTGGCCTTAGTATTCACCACAGTTATCATGACAACCTGTAACAAGACAACAGTTGGAAATACTCTTTTTCATGGGCTGTGACCTTGGATGGCTGTGCAGGCACTGAGGCCATTGCTGGGTCTGAAGTTGCACAGATATGAGTGACTTCATCTACAGATCACTCGAAATTTCATGTCTCTTGCCAGTTACTTTTCAGTGACTGGAAACACACTGTTGTTCTGGGAGCATCACTGTTGAACTCTGAGGGTTATAAACCTTTGCAGGACCATAGCAAGAAAGGTAAAAGAAAACCATCTCAAACAGATCCCTACAGCACCATATTAGAGACACCCTTACCTACTCGAAGCTCTTGTCCAAAGACTGTTTTCTCTCCCAGCGCAGAGCAGTTCCACCTCCCGTACCGAAACTGGTACTGGCACTCATTGATTCCCATTTGTGCCCCTTCCCCGATCACAATGATGGCATCAGGGCGGCTCTGGCAGATCGCTCGCTGCCGAGGGGCCAGGCCTGGGATTTTGTTGCAGATTATATTAGCTCCTAAAGCCACCACGGACGACAAAGCTCTGAAGAAAAAAGCAGAAAGACACGTTATAATCAAATTGAGGTGACCAGGTGCTGCTGTGTGGCTGGAAAGGTGCTGTTCGAAACAGGAAGGGTTGGAGGTTGAATTCCTGTAATTATGCCAACTTGGCACAATGTCTCTGGTCTGGTATAGCAGCCTGGAAATCTTGCAGTAATTCTTGATCTGATTTGTGCCAGAAAAAACAAAGAAATGGAATTTTGGCACTTTCATTTCCAGTCCTACACGGAGACGTCAGCTTGTGAGATGTAGAAAGCAAGACTTATTTAAAAGCAAAAAATAGTGAAAGTGATCATCCACAAATCTCTGAAACTCATGTCTACTTTGAATGCAGGTTCAGGCTTAGTGTTTTAGTTACTGGAGCCAGGTCATCCACCCCTCATTTGAAACTGTTAAGCACAATTTAGAAAATTACTTGACACTACCAACACTTGTCCATTATTATGCTCAGGGTATTGAATGATTAATGAAGTTCACCAGCATAACTGTGCTTTTAGATCTGGCAAACATCATGGAGTACATAGGAGTGATCCTTAATATGTGCCATCCAGACTAGAAACATTTGCAGTTCTCATTCTTCAAGTATATTTTCAGAATTCATTATGAAGTTTGCATATAACTTGCACCTGCCATATGTTTTCACTTGAGCACATTTATTTTTCATTTTTCAGCTCACTTTTCAACATCTTCACGGGCTCATTTTTCAACTTCTTTACAGGCTACATTTTAAATGGTAACATTTTGAAAAAAAATAGGACAACTTGGGTACACATTCAGTGATGCCTCTGGTCACATCTACTGAGTACCCACCAAGCCCGTGTGGAGATGCTTCAGCTGGTTCTGGACAAGCAGACACTGCCCCGTGATTCTACTTTCCACCCTGAACACCAGCCGAAGCCTTTCATCTTAGTATTAAAAATTTCCCACTGGAAATGCTCCCTTGGGGAAATGTTGACTAAACAAATTTAAAGAATTACATAAGAATTTATCAACTTCATTACAAGGTAACTACAAAGTTACATAAATGCTGCATTCCAATGAATTCACAGTGTTTAATTTTGCCATTTCAATAAGCTACAGTAAAGCCAGAGCAAGGAGGGTGAAATGGAGAACTCTTCCCTGGCCAAAATGAAATACTGCTATTCCTGTGGAATGGAAATTCCATTATGATCCACTCTGCCTTTATAAGGTATTCATGCATCTTTTACAAAGTTAACATGAGAAATCCATGAGAAATGCACCACTTGTGAGGTTTTATTTATGGTGGCGGGTATGAGAGGGGTTATGGATATAGAGATAAGGTATCACATGGATTGTGCATACCCTGTTGTTCTGCCTGTTAAACAAAACTAAGAACTAAAGGCAGTTGCAATCTGACCACTCTCAGTGTTGGAGCAGGAGTGCTCAGACCTGCAGCTTTAGTTTGTGTTCCTCTGGGTGCTGAGCAGTGAAGCTGGAGCATCAACTGGAACCACAGAGTCCCTGAGATTCACGCAGGTTTTGAACTAAGGTTTTGTTTCTGGCAAAAAGTGTTTCTCCGTTTAAAAAAAAAAAAGTGAAAAAATGTAAATAGTGATGTCCTTAAATCAGGACTTTCCAAGAGATGTGGTAATCTTAAAAAAGTATTACGAATTTGATATAGGGATAAGAGTCTCTTTACAGTTGCTTATGACCTTTACATTACGGCTTCATAAGCTACTGAAAATAATTGAGGAAAGTATCGATACTTAATTTTTTTAAAAAAAATCAGACACTTTTCAATATTGAAAAGTGAAAGTGTTATTTTCTTCAAAAGGTCATGGAGCTTTTCTCTCTGTCTTCATCCACTTTCCACACAAAGTGGGATGGACATTCTGAAAATATTGCAGTAGAAGACAAAGGAAAGCATTTTTCCTTAGTAGATGATGTGTCACATTCAGAAACATGCACTCTTTGATGATGCTACAACGCTGTGCCCCATTCTTACCCCATCCCCTCCACCTGGCTTTGCCCAGTTCCCTGGGACAGGCCAGGTGCCCAAGTGTCCTGTAAGACCTTCCCACCTGGTAACCCCTTTCCACTGCTGCTTCAGACACTGACCCTTCCAGGAAAACCTAATCTTTAGGAAATATGGGGTTTACTCCTAAGAAAGAGACATGCACAAGGCATTCAAAATTCCATTTGATGCTTGGCACATGCACAAGACACAAGTTCTCATCTCGTAGCTGCCTGAACATCATCAAATTACTGAGGCTATGCCACCAACTTCCTAGCAAAAATTATGCCTAAAATTTGTTTGTATGTTATATAAATACTTTTTTTTTAAATTAAAAACTGATAAAAACCATGCAATAACTTCCTGACATCATTTTTTTAAAACTGGTGGGCTTCCACAGTTTCCACTAACTATTCTCAAGCTGAGCAGCAAAACCTTATGATTTTCAAAAAAAAGGAAAGCAAGAATTGGCCACAGCATCTAAACATATAATTTTCAGTTAAGTTTCTTCCTTCATACACATTTCTGCTGTCTCATAATTAGATTAAAGAGTATATTCTTTGGTTTCCCATTGTTTTTTGGAGCAGGCCTTGGTCAAACTGACAGTGGGACAGTTTATTCGTCCAGAAAATAAGCATGATCATATCTGCCTCAGAAGGTATTGTGAGGGTGTCATAATTATTGTGTGCCTGTAAAGTGTATTAAAACAATTAAACTGCAATCATTGGGGGTGGGAGGGGTCTTAGTCTTTCTATTATTACTTGCAGAAACTTCCCCCTCTCTGGCCTGAACTTACCAGCATATTCCCTCAGACTTGTTTAGCCTACTTTTAAATTGTTACAGTGCCAAAAGAAATGCTGAATCATGAAACTGAGGTTTTGGAAAACTTTACTATATTAAAGAAATGCACCCAGCTGCATTTCAAGCTTCCTCTCCTCTATTTCTTGTGGCATCCCTCAGTTTGTCCATTGGTCACACATTCAGGAGGGTTCTGCTCTGCTCCTGCCCCTTGGCAGGTTGAAGGCTACATTATTCTTTTTAAAAGATGGAGATTGTTTCACTTCATAGCTGTCAAAAGGCAGATCCTCCACGCCACATTTTGGCATCTTCTTTCATCTAATCTTTCTTTGTGGTGCAAATTTCCTTGATTCTTACCACCAGAAACTCCTGAGTGTGGCATTTTGTTAAGATTTCTGATGCAGTTTACAATAATTGTAACCATCCTGCACCACAGCAGTCTCCACACGCCTCAGAGTGTTCTGCTGGGTCATCCACATGAGCTATCCAATTAAACTTCATCCACATGGCTTATCCAGATGAACAGTTAGTGGAATAACGGCACATTTCCTAAGGAATTAGCATCCTTAGAATCCCAAGGCATTAGTGTCTGGCATGTGGAGAGCCTTCTCATTTCTTCATGCCTATGCCATTAATCCAAGGGAAACACCAGCACTGAAATTGAGCAATAGCCATAAGCAGAGTTATACCCAAATTAAAAAAAAAAAAAAAAAAAAAAAAAAAAAAAAAAAGGGCAGAAAAAACAATGACCAAAAAACCACAGAAAAAACCCGAACAACCCAACTACAACAAACAAACAAAAAAACAAAACAAAACCAAAAAATCCCCAAGGATCTGGGCTTGGATAGGACCTTGCAGACCTTGCAGTTCGAACTTCCATCAAATTAAACCTGATTGAACAAGGTTTTGGAAAGCTTGGTTTCTGCATAAGAATTCTGAAACATCAAGTTTTTTATCCATTGAAAAAATAACTAGGACTATGTCACAGCAAGCAGAAATTCACGGCAGTGGGAGACAAGTTTCAGCTTATTTTCTGAAATAATGCTTGCTTACTTATGCAAAGACAGATGAATCCTGTCACAAAAAGAGAACATTCTCCCTCCAAATGTATTTCCTGTTACAGTTGTATCTCCTCTGTAGGACCTAAGCAACTCCAGCTTCCATTTTCACAAAGTGAAATGAAAATTATTAGATATTGTAAGTAAGTCATAAAAGTAAAGGATTTGAAATGCTTCAGAAATTAAACACTAAGGCCACTTGAGTTTTAAGAGCTGCTTCTTGGAAGAGAAATGTACTCTTCATCCCTGGCTGGCTTGCTTGAGTCTCCATTTTATATTTGCAAATGCAAGCATTTGCTTATCTTGAGCACGAGTCATTTCATGGATTTCAAATGTTACCATGTCCTTGCAAATTCTGATTAATTTTACATATAGGAAGGTTGTCATGAGAACTGCAGTTTACAGAGTCTTTGCATGAGTGGAAAATATATAAAGTAAGTCCTTATAATGGACAGCTGTACAAACACATGAGAAAAAAAAAATCTAAATTTTATTCTTGTTAGAAGAATCTGAGTTTTGATAAAATTATGCAACAGAGCTGCATACTTATAGATGAAGAGCAGTAACTAACCAATCTTTGGAGTTGTCCCCAAGCTCCTGCACAGGCAGAGATGTGTACTGATATTTCTCCAAGAAGCTTAATATACCATTCTGACAAATACATGACAAAAGACGTAAAATAAGAGATTAAACCATGCAACAACATATTGCATACAGATGAAACACTCAATCAAGTTGATTTTAACCTTTTGGCAAAAAAAAAAAATTAAATTGCTTTAAAAATTCTCTGCCAATCTGTGCTCCCTGGGCAAATTGTATTTTATTGGAGCCCAGGACTGGCTTCAGGAACTTCTTCTCCTCCAGCACCCTCCTTCATTTGCATTCCTGGCTGTACAAGAGCACAGTGCACACTTCCCACTGAGCCAGCCTTACTGCAAGCCCTTGGATAGGCAACTGTAGGGTCACTGTGATCCCACCCCAGCTCCACTTCTCAATATTCACCTGACACTGCTGTTGGGCAGGGGGTTTATTTTCAGCAAGGAATGAAGGGATTCAGCCACATGAATCCCATTAACAGCGGGGAAACTGTGCAGCTTTTTGGCACACTGTACCAAAAACTTGCCCCACCATCTCTGACAAAAAATCCACATAGTGGGTTCTTTGTTAGCAAGAACCACTGAGGTATTTTGTGGTGACACTGCGACATATCTGAAACCATACACCACTACTGAATGGTTGACTTAATTAAGAATTCCTAAGTAAATATTTTGAGTGTGTATCAGTTGCAGAAATTGGCAGGAGTGTGCTGGGCTCTGAATGCCATCTGCATATGTTTAGGCTTTCAGTTTTGTTTTCCACCCTGGCTTTGGGAAGTCATTTGGCACTTATGTTATTGAAGTGGAAATCCAGTAAGGCTGCATGGTACAGCCCTGTGGTGCTCTCCCCTCTGCGGGGGCTCTGCACCTGGGGGCTGCACACAGCAACATGCTCATTCCCACCAAATGAAAGGCAGAGATTTCTTTCAGGAGCTCACCCAAAAAAGTGCCTGATATTCTATGTAGTGTGCTTGCTGGCATGGTCAGGAATGAAAGTGGTGGGATAGGTGAGTTGAGGGGATGGCTCATGCAAGGGCAGAGCATGCCTCAGGCTAAATGCCTGCTTGAGAGAGTCATGGGGGCATGGCCCCATCCCTGTATGCCATAGTGATGGGGGGAATGCTGGCAAAGCCTTGGATCACACCCTCCGCTACCTGCCAGCTGGGATGGTTGCTATGAAGCCAGCAGAGAATCACTAGGCTTCAGGAGAAGAAGGAGAGACATTGCCTAGGAGCCCTGCTCACAGATTGGCACCAGCAACCAGCACCAGTCTCCTGCGAATTCCTACTCTTCACTGAGCAAGAGAAATCTGATTTTAACACATGCCTTATTTGCTGTATGACTGGTCCACTGCAATAGTTTTTATTAATGTCAATGAGACAACACTTGATATGTATGAGCAGGATATCTTGAAGACTGTTACATCTGTAGCTTACCTGTATTCAACTTTTTTTCGACAAAGAAAGAGTCATGGAGAACAGAAATGCCCCACATGCCTCATGTGTCCTATTGTAAAGGTCACAGTAGCAAATTTACATCTCCATTTTCATTGGACATTCACTGCCCTGGAATTTTCATGGCAAACTACTGTATAACGAAGTTTTTCTTTCTTGTTTCAAATCACTTTACTCTAGGGGCATCTTGTTATAGGTGGAAAACACATTGTGTGGATATAAAAATTAATAAAAATAAAATGAGGTATTAAAATATCTGAAGTGTGGCAAATAATGATTCAGAAGGAATTTGTGTTTCGAGAAGTGTTTGGTTTGCTAAACCAGAGAAAACTGATAGGCCAGTGTTGGAAAGCTGCAGGAAGGCAGCAGTTCTGGCATTCTCCTGGGCAATTCATGGAAGGCTAGAATGTGCCTGCTTTGGTCTTGTCAGTGATGAAGGTGGTGACATATATGGTGTAATTGAACTTATCTGAATAGTTAAAGAAAAATGGTGTTGATATAAAATGATTTGATTCCTTTTACAAAACAGAACTCTATCAGATTTAGAAATCAAACTGAAACAATTTTGTTTAACACAGTTTTTTTATTTTGTCTCTATAAACACCATTAGCAGAACCTACCAGTTCAGTTCTGCAAACATGCACACGCTTTTTCTTGCAAAGTACCAAGCAGCTTCCACTCTCAGTAACAACAAAGTCCATTCCTGAATGCCAAGATGCCTGTTAAGCACTCGCAGTTGGTGTTGTCTAGCACTATAATTTGCCTTCCACCCCATTTCTGGTTCTCTTTAGTGCTACAAAGAGCCACACTGAGATCTGACAGGGAGGCACAGAATTGTTTGCTGAGAAGCAACCCACCACAGTGGAAGGCAAAGTTCCCTTGCAGAATAACTGGAGTGGGATATTGCAGTTCTCTTGGTGTGGAATGCAACTTTGAAATACAAAAGTGGCTGGAAGAGATAATTCACAGATTTTCTGTGTCTATGCAGAAAGAGTTCAGTATCATAGAAAAAATAAAATGTCACACTTCTATATGTAAAATCCATGGTTTTGTCATGTTTTTCATATAGTAAATAAGAACAAATAAGCTTTCTCCAATCACATACGGCATATGTATAGATATGGGCATTTTGCAACGTTTATCAATTCCAAGCCTTAATTAAACTTAAGCGAAGCGCATGTTTTGGCTCTGACCAAAGTTTAGCAGTCTATTCTCTTTGGGGTACAGGTTAAGAGGAAATGAGAAAGAGGAAGTCTTCAGGCAAAGTCCAAGATTCATCAAGACTATACCCTGCTTAATTTGTGAGATCTGACAAAAGCCTGTCACAGTCCTTCCACAGAAGTAACTATCCATGGGTTAGCTCATTCTAAAATGCCAGGTATGCATTGTGGCTTTAAAATCTTTAAGGTGGACTGTTACTGGAATCTATCTTAAAATATATGCTTTGTGATATTTTTCTTTAAACATTTATGATAGAGCTTAATTTTTTTGGCTTTGCATGCATGGGGCTTCCATGGATATGATACAACAATTGAAAGAGGAAAGCATGCAGTAGTGGGTCTACAGGACAGGAAGACTCTTCCTTCTCAAAATGAGGTCAACTGGCTTTACTGCTATTGTGGTTCAGGTAGAAACTCATTTTTGTTAGTTAGGGTCTGAGCAACCAACGAGAATAAATTCTGGAACTCTACTGGTAAGCCATTATGTTGGAGAATTTAGTCTTTTGTGTTAAAATTTTAAGACTCCATTGCAGTGTCTGTTAATCATGGGGATCAAAGTCTGTATGCAGCTTTGAGGTACACCTGAAAAGCCATACAAAGTTGTCTCAGATGTTCTTTTATTATTAAGGTGGAGAGGCCACATTGACCCCTCCCACGTTATGCACTTCAGACTAAATGACCGCTGAAGGCTGTTACTTGTGCACGGATACATGACCACAAAACAAGTCTAACTGGTCTTGAATTAGCAGCAGAGGATAAAAAAATTAAATTCTCTTAGTCAGTAACACTGAATTTTTATCCACTGAATACCCCACTATTATGACCCATGATTTATTTCTTTTATTCTTTCCCTCACTACTGTTTTCACAGTGGTGAATCTTTCCTAAGGCCACAAAAAATCAGGATATGGAATTAAATAACATCCACAAGCAAAATTAAAGCCAAAACCCCACAGGCTTGGTGCTGTCAGGTTTACTTACTGGCTTCTACATCTGGAATGGGAGCATTGCTCAAACCAGCAGGAGCATTTGTTGTTCTCATCTGCTCTAAATTCCTAAGGCAAGAGCATTGTCAGGGGGGACAAGGAGCAGAACGAGTTCTCTTGATGTTTCTCTGCAACTGTTGAAGCTTTGGGATGACAAATCATCAGAAGGGCAGCTCCTCCTGCTCCGGTGTGCAGCAGGCGAGGAAGTGAGTTTGAGGACTGAGTGCATCCTTGGCACCACCCAAGAGGGACCAGGCACCTTGACATGGTCCCAGTTTGGTTGTGAAGCCTTGAGCCCTTGTGTTTTTCCTCCTCAATTACTCACTCTCACCTTTCCCTCAAACTACAGTAGTTGGGGGTCACTCATTCAGAGTGAACACACTTGCATTGTTCTCAAGATGTGAGAAAAACTGTAAAAGAATCGCCAAGTCTCAGAAGCAGAAACCATGGACCTCTCCAGGTTTAGCATGACCAGGTAAGAATGGGGAAAACTGTGGGGTTTTAAAATTTTTTTTGTATTTCATTTCAGACTTTATTCCTTCACAGGAGAACTGCAATACCCCACCAGATGTAGGTGGTGTGTCTGCATGAGGCTGGGTGGTGGTGCAGAAGTGCCTTTGTCTGAGACATGGGTTGAATGTACTCTCCAGCTCCAAGGACGGGAGGGAGGATGCACCTTCCACATCACCTCGAAAAGAAACAGATGCTGCTCTGCTCCTCAGAATCATGGTATGGTCTGGTTTGGAAGGGATCTTAAACCCCATCCAGTCCCACCCCCTGCCATGGGCAAGGACACCTTCCGCTATCCATCCAACCTGGCCTCGGACACTTCCAGGGATGGGGCAGCCACAGCTTCTCTGGGCAACCTGTGCCAGGCCCTCACTTTCCACTAGAGCAGGTTGCTCAGATTGGCACAGGCTGATTGCCTGGATACATGTTCTGCTCCCAGGACAGGTTTGGCAGCCAGGAGATTGTGCGAGGGCTTGACAGGCAGCTTTAAATGAGCTCCCTGGGCTGGCTGTATCTTCAAACAAAAGTGCCCTGCCTTCAGCCTGCATAGCTCAGCTAAGCTCTTGCAAAGCCTTGATTTAGGAAGGGAAAGGCTTTAAGGACCACCTTATTAAATACAAGAGATCTATCACAGATTTCAAGGTGCTAGATGCATGGCTGACACCCTTTTTTGTTTTCCTGGTCACGTAGTTCTATTTGCTTCCATGGAAAATTTGCTGTTTAGCTGCAAGTCACCCCAAGCCAATGCACCAGAATATGTCCCTGTAGAAAAAGACTTCATGCTAAACACCAGATCCCAAAATAAATTAAGAAGGTAGAGGTGTTACACTAAAGTAATTGTCTAAGAAATGCAGAGTGCAGAAATGCTGCACTTCGTAGGTTTTGTATACTTTTAATTAATAGTTACTGAAAAGAAAAAAGAAAAAAATGCAACATTTTTAGGCAAATAGCAAACGGCACTTGGAAATAACTTTTTTAATAGTCTCTTAGCATGTTAATTAATTCTGTCTCTCATTTTCTGAGTCTGTTCCCTGGTGAGAAAATTATTTGCAGCCTTTCTTATACCACCATAAGAAAGCTGTAAAGCAAAACTTCTCGGCACTTCCATGGAGCAGGCCTGCATTACCTGCACCCAGCAAAACTCCCACTGGCTATTGGTGGTCATGCAAAGAGAAATTCTGATCCATCAGATAGATAATTTGTGGTTAGCTCCTTACCTGAATTAAGCTACTGAAGTTATGAGACAGTTTGTCTACTTGGGATTATACGTGTTGGTTAGACAAGGAAATAGGGTTTGATCACCAGCCTGATCAGACCTTCAAATCTGTACCTAAAAGTTGGGTATTACTATGAAATAGCTGCAGTCTGAGAAAGTCTCAAGTGTGGAAAAGAAAGGGGGAACCCCTCAGAAACTGCAGAATATAAAAGATGGTTTCCTATGCAGATTTCCAAGCAGTTAAAACATTATTGCATGCAGCATGTGGGCTTTCTGTGAACAAAAACTCTCTGTTTTATAATCTGAACTGTCAACACTAGCACAAAATAATGTGACACCAAACAGGGTTATCTATGAATTTCTAAGGTTTCTTTCAGCTTAATTTTAATTAAGATTTTAATTCTGAATGATGTAAGAGGCCTGGTAAACCACACTAACTTTTCTAGTTCCCTGGCTTGTGAAGTCTATTCCAGGTGTTCAGAAGGATTAGCAAAAGTCATTTTGAGTTGTTTTTCTAGAGGGAGTTTCTAAATTTGGTATGCAGGCATAAAAATCATGCATCTGTGCACCCAGTGGCCCATGCTGGGTGTGTCCTGGGTGTTTTTCAAATCGCTATACGCTCGTAAAAGCAGCTGGCTGAAATACTACTTCTAAAATCCTCTCTCTAAAGATCCCACACACACTGTCAATCACACACATGCAGGCATTTACCTGCCTTTTTGTTACGTGGTATATTGACCCCAGTTTAGCTGCTTCTTGCCTTCAAACTGAACATGCTGCTGACTATGGGCATCTTGAATTCTTTTTCCTCCAGTTCTCTTTCTGAATCTAATAATTTGAAAAAATCCCTTTATGGCTATGCAATCCAAAGAGTGAAGAGATTTAAAGCGGTAAGTGATAAGGATTGTTTGAGATTCACAGCTGAGCCTGCAGAGGTGGTACTGAAACAGCTCCACTTAAGTGAGTCGTATGCAAGCTATAGGGGCTATAGGCAGCTGGTGGCACACACAGTGTCAGCCAGTGAGCACCCAGAGCAGGTTAAACCTGGCTTAACAGCTACATCTGACCCATACTCTGGTCTTCATCTTCAGTCAGCCCCACACTCTTACAGAAATCTTCTTTCAGTACTAACAAATACTTACTCTCATTTTTCTCCCCGATGCTACCATTCTTTTGCCAGTGATCTTTTTGACTTTTTACCCTTAGGTGGAACAGAAATTGATAGAGAAGTGCAACCTTTCTGTCTGAATTGCATTTATCTGTTCCATAGAAGAAAAACTGAAGTTAACAACAGCATCACAGACTATCAGGAAGACGAGAAATTATCAAAGTTTCCTAAAACTCAATGGCTTAAATACATTTTAAGCACTATGGCATACTCAGAAGGTGAGTCTGTTTTAAAAGGGTTGTGGTCACAGGCAAGGGCAGCCATGGACATTCTCTAAGATGTGAAATCTGCAACTTGTCCCCTCAGTTCCCTCAGTGGTTACCCCAAAAATGTGATATGCCTTTGTACGTGGTGTGAGGCCAAGAGCATGCCTGTCTTTAGGCACTACATCAGAACTCTTGCACCAAGAGATTTGAAAGCACATGCCAAGGCATGTCAGACTGGCATCTGTGTGTGCAGAGCTGGCCCCTGTGTGCTCACATGGAAAGGCTCCTTTCAGGAGAGTACGAGACCGTGAATGCTGGGGACTGAATGAGCTGCATTCCCCCAAGAGAGCTTGGTGAGAAAGCAATGTGGTGAGCACATCTGTCTGAGTGGTGATGGGAAGGCACAGGATTCACAGAAGTGAGCAGATGGGACAGTAAGTGTCCATCCATGTTTCCTGGGAAGGATCAGCTACACCTTTCCCGCTCCTGACAGGTACTTCATACCATTTATAAATCATCCTACCTAAATTTTCCCTAAACAGGTGGTTGGGCCCTGAACAGGCTCCTCAGGGAATGGCCATAGCTCCAAGGCTGAGAGAACTCAAGGAGCATTTGAACAACGCTCAGGCACAGGGTGAGGTCCTTGAGGTTTTCCTGTGCAAGGCCAGGAGTTGGACTTAATGATCTCTATGGGTTCCTTCCAACTCAGAATATTCCAATATTTCTATTCTATGATTCTATGAAATTTCTGCAATTAAAGCTCAGGGCTTCTTCTCTGATACCCAATGAGAACAGAATATTTTGTCCCCACAGGCCTTGCACTGTCCTGTAGGTTATTTATAAAATCTTTCGCAGAGCAAAACAGCCCTCATTCAAATTTTCTTCTCATGCATGAGACCTCTGATCATTTCTGTCCCCCTTTTCAATGTTCCCTTCCACTGGTCCAAGCTTTTCTGCACAAGAAGATAAACTAAACATCGTGACTGGAATTACACTCCCCTCTCCTCCTCTCAGGGATACAGTAATAAGATAACTTCTTTTGCCACCCCACACCTTTAGCTCCACTTAGTGAAATAGAGTTGAGACCTAAAGTGGTTCTTTAGTCCTCATTCTACAGTGAATTACCATTTCTTCTGATTTCTTCATTTCCTGCATGGACTGCATTGCAGCTGTATCAAACAGGCCCAAAAGTATTTTGACTCCTTGTGTCTCACCCATTCATCAGTGGAACAGAAGCAGTTCAGCAATTAGTGTCCAGTTATGAGCACTCCTTTGATTTGCAGCATCTGACTTTGAGAACATGTGGCGGAGGGAGGGGAAGTATGGCTAAAAGTGTAGAAAAACAATTTGCTTAGATTGTGCTTAATATTTACATTAGAGGTTTTAGTGTCTGAGGGCAAGTGAAAGTATCTTCACTAAGTACCTAAATTACAAAAAGCTTGTGTTTTAAAAGTACCTGTTTTAAGAGTCTTAAAAATATTGCATGTATTGCCTCCCACTGATACACTGCCTGAATAAATCTACACCAAGTTTTGGCGCAGTATTGAGCGGAATTACAGCATAGGAATAAATTTTCCCAATCAACTGTCGCCAAAGTAGGCTTAATGTGTTTTGGCTTCGTTGCACCTCTGAGAATGGGAGCAACTGCACAGGAGAATGAGAATTGCTCCATCTGGAGATCTGTGAACTAAGGGAATGAGGTGGCATCACTTCCAGCCTTACTAAGTCATTCTCTTGTGTCTTCAAACAAAGGCAGAGGAGTTTTTCTTGTAAGGAACTACATGTGTGGGTGAAAAAGTGTCTTTCTGTTCCAGGCTGAAATACTGTCACCCTTTGTTTAATTTCTAGGCCAGTGTGTACGTTCAAGGGACCCTAGGAGTTAAGATTTACAGTTCAAATCATTCAATGCTTCTGAATTTTCTGTAATTCATGGATTTTCTATAGAGAATGGATGATATAAAAGTTTCTATCCAGTAACACTTCTAGAATTAAGCCAGTGTTTACATTTTTAATCCAACTTCTGAGCATTTCACCACTAGTAAAAATCAAAGTGCCTGATTTTATTGGATTACCATTGCGTTATGCCATTAATGTGAATCTTTAAACTCCAGTTTCTCAACCTCACACACAAAGCATCTGTGCCATATCCTCAAGTTTTCCTAGCACAGCCTACATGATCCAGGATGAAAGTTTATTGCCATGGCAAAACAAACATGCAGCATGGGAAAGACACTACTATAAAATGAAACTGACTGGAAGCTGAAAGCCCAAAGTAACTTTGAGAGCTGGGTTTTGGTTTCTTTGGATCTTTAATCCCCAGAATGGCTCCATTTTTTTTGTCCAAATTGTTCGCCCAGGTCTAATGACCATTGAACAGTCTGGCAGGCACTACACATGAGATAGGATTAGGAGGTCATGGGTTCAGACCATAAGTAGGACCACTCACCCCTCTCACAAATCTACTCAGTTGACAGACAATTCTTTGTGATGAGTTGGCCACCCATTTGGAGGGTCAACAGAATTCTTGCTTATTTTGAAAATTTGGCCATGAGACACAAACTGCCTTTCTGTGTGGAGAAACCCACCCCACAGACAGGGAAAAAAATCACAGTTCATGCTGTTCAAAATCCATCTTCCCAAGGCTCTTCCTGTGCTGGCCAGTGTTTTCCAAGCCAAGTGCTTTTATTCTGTCTTCTAGTGTGTTCTAAAAAATACTTACGGAATGCTAAGAATCTTTATTTTAAAGGAAAAACTAGCTACACTCAGGGAACAACACATGCATTTGTTCAGTTACTTTAATGAAGAGAATGTTTTGAATGCTTTCAGGAAAAAAAATTATAAATAATACCTTAATGCCATGTCTTAAAGTATGCTTTAGAAGTCTCCTAAGCATCTTGTTTGTTATGTTTCAAAACTTTCTGTCACCAGAAAGGAAAAAAAATCTACAGCATTCCTTCTGTCTTACAGAAAGACAAGAGTAAGAAAATCACCCCTTTGGGGTTTTTTGTTCGGTGTTGGGAAAATGATAACTTAGTGAATGATCTGATAACTAACCCATATGGTGCATGATCCTGATAATACAATCCAAACATCACAAACCAACTCCCAAAAGCTAACAAGAATCAGCATCTTTGTTGTAGAACAAAACAATGCGATTTCATGCTAACCCAAAATCCAGTTCCTCTGGAGATAACAAATACCTAATTCACAATGAAAATAGATGATGATAGACAATGACGCATGTCCTACAGTTTGATGTTGCCTCCCACAGATGAAACAGAGGGCTTGATCTCTTGTGGTATTAAAAATCCTCTGGCATTTTTTAGAATCAAAGAACTGATGGATAATCAGATAATTAAACTTGCCTGTGTAGAATCCCTGTAAGTATTAACTATATGTTGTATTCTTCTGTTCTTTCTGTTTAAACAATTTTTCTGCATTTTGTCTGTATAAAAACCATCCTAGCTTTTTTATTCTGGGTGCAAGAATCCTGCTGATTACTTAAGTAAATTTCATTGTTTCTTGCTAAAGGGCTGATATTTTCCAGTTCAGATTCAAATGATTCAACCTAGAAGTTTAGACATGGTATTTAACTCTACGGCCCAAGAGGACAATCCCATGAATTTAAAATTGAGCACATGCATCAGAGGCCTGCAACTGTTTTGGGACTCATTTGGGGAAATAAATATTGTATATTCATGACTTTGCTGTATGAAATGTATACAAAGTATAGGTGAATGTGGGTTTAACTCAAGAAGAAAAGGTGTAAAGTTATATGTGTTTCTTAGGGTGCTTTCTGACTGGAGAGGTGAAGTGATGCCAGGATAGGTTTTACCCATAACCCACCACAGAAGAGTTTTGGGTGGCTATAGAGCCAGACTTATGAAATAGGCTCGCTCAGGGCTTTCTAGAAATGGTAGTGAATGAATCCACACTGCACAGAAGAGATGATCCTCCTTGTTTTACTAATAAAGCAAAACGTGATTCACAGATCTAGAGACTTCAAATGGGAAACTTGACCTTGTAATAATTTTTATACCATGGACTATTTTTGAATCATGACTGTCATGATAACTTCCCTATCCAGTTTGGTTATTTAGCTCAAAACCAGCATTGTGCTATTTCAGTGAAAGACAAACACTGACAGCCAGTTTCTAGGTAAAGGGATTACTCTCTGTTCTGCCAAACGTTCAGCAGCGTGTCATCATGTATGTCCAAACAACATCACTGCATGAAACTCTAACACAGAGAAAAGTTCATCATGAATAAAAGTGTTTCCCATGCCAAAAAATCATTCACTCTGAAAGAAAATGTAAACCCAAAAGAGAGATCAAATAACTCGTGGTGTAAGGTCCTAACACACTGCAGCCAACTAAAGTCACTTTTACTGACTGAAGTCTCCAGCAAGGCTGAAATGGGAATAAATTCCAGGAATAAAATAGGACAGACCAGAGAAAACTGGAAATACTGGGAGAAAGAGGTCTTATAGTGTGAACCTTCTGCTATCCACTCTCAGTGTCACTTTGTCCATGACGTGGTCTCAGCTGTGACAACACCAGGAGAAGCTCTGCACAAGAAGGGAGAAGGTGGCGTGGTGTGGCCTGAAGAAGCTGCTGGTCCATGCCAGGCACCACTGACTGCACTGCCAGGGGCACCCAAGCCAAGCTGGGCCTGAGAATGCCAACGGCTGCACTGTGCCAGCGTGCCAAGACTGATCCCAGAAAAGATGGGCACTATGGCAGAGAGGATTGAGCTGCTTGACCTCAGATGACTCAGTGTGACAAATACAGGGCTTGCAGAGAAAAATAAAACTCTACATAGCCAACATTAAAAAAAAAAAAAGTGATAATTCAGTGTTTGCCTGATGGCTTTTTTTCCAGTTATAAAAAGCTTCTTGTTCAGCTTTTACGAGATACAGTTGGTGTATTTTTTTAATGCAAGAATGAAAAGAGAGAAAAAAAATTCTGGCACACTTCTTTTGGTAAGTTTCTAGAAACTTAGAACTGATGCTCTCCCTCCCTTATTTTCCTACCCACATGCAATGACTGCTGTATTCACTGCTGAACTGGAAAAATCTTCTCTGAGGATGAAGAGATAGTTCCTGTTCTACAACCAGTAAGTCCTTGAATTCTGTGTAGAGACCATCAATGAGGCAATGCCAGATACCAGCTGTGGTGTTCTGGGTTCTGGAAATTATCCCAAGGCTGGCCAAACTCACATCATTCCAAACTACTACTTTCATCATGATCCGAATCAAAAATGTGAAAATAAGAAGCTGTATTGTATTTGCCTATAATAACTTACCTCACTGGCCACCAACTCTTTGCATCTTCATGGGTTTAAAATTCCGCACAAAATACCAAAATTCCACCCACAGTCCCCACGCTTCACTAAATTCGATGAACTCACACAGAAGTAAGCTAATATTTTCAAACTACTGTTACTCCAAGCTAGAGGGGGTGGAATTAAATATCCCTGACACTGAAGCTTGACAAACTGGTGGGTAGCTTTTATTTTTTTCTTATTGACAGACTGTCTTCCTAGTGGCTGAGATCCTTGGGTTTGATTGCAAGCTGTTGACTTGCAAGCTTACAGCTGTCCTGGCCTGGGTAAAGTTATAAGGAAAGCTGTGTAGAAAGCAGCCAAATTGTAACCTGACACTGACTAAAAAGAAAACATGAAGAAATAGGTCTCTGAGAAGATCTTGTGAGTTACTGAAGCCTGGAATCAAAGCAGGACTCCTGCAATTTCTGTACAGCAACTTTATCAAGGAATTAAGTGGTGCTGCAGGAACTCTACTCTTATCTTGGCTACAATGTGTTAGTTTCCATCATTTCTTCTTAATTGGCATCAGCTGATGGTGGGATCCAAAACATTCTGAACCTTCCTTTGAGCATGGTGAGACACTGTATAGGCAAAGGAAATAATCTTCAAACCTATCCTGTGTGAAATAAAGAAAAGCCTAGAGTCTTAAAAAATCAGAGATTGAAAATTCCTAGCAATAGCAGTAGATGAGAAGTGGCACTCTAAGATGTGAATACCGAAGCACAGAACTATGCAAAAAGCTGTTTGTTTTGAATTTGAATGTGGCAATTAATCCAAAACATCTTCTGGTTCGCAAAGGTTTTGATGAATTTTAATGAAAGAGCTGGAGAAAGTATCTTCATTGGCTCCCTACCACCTTAAATTAGTGACATCTTCCGCAGGCAGTATCTTTGTCAACCAAACTCTTGCTCAGCTCCTTGGTGATTACTGAAACTTGAAGAATCACCCATTCCTTTTTGGAGACAATTCTAACCATTACAAGACAACGTAAAAGGAAGGGATTGAAAACTCACAGAGGAGCTTGTAAAAAATTGTTTGTTAGTTTCCAGCAGATGTACATCTTTAGACAGGATCAAACCCAAGCAGTTGCTGGACATGAGATTCAGTTTTACTGGTTTTAGTTGTCTGCACCAGTATCTCCCACATTTCAGAGGCTTACAGCTTCTAAATGGCGTGGGAAGTCTCCGTGGCACACACTGAGGGCAGTATTTCACAACATTTACATTCCTGTTGTCTTTCTAAATGAAAGACCTTAGGACTATAATGTCAAATCACAGGAATGATAGGCCAGTTCATCCCATAGGTCAGGATTTGAAATGAAAATCTGAGACTGTCCTCTGGAGACACAGACTCATAGAAAATTAGGCAACCTGACTCAGGTCTTGCACTGCTCTGTTCACACCTAGAACATCAGCTCACTTCCCACGTTTACAAGCTAAGGCAGGTTGTGGGAAGGATGCATCCAGTAGGTGCAGGATATTGAGAGTCTCCTGGTCCTGAAGAGCAGCCTAAACTTGCTCTCCCTGTTTACCTATTCTTCCAGAAGATCCACAGATGAGAAGTGGAGAGCCACTTCTCCAGTGGCTCCAATACTGGATCAAAGCAACAAGGTCTGGTCCTACTCTTGGCTCTGATTTGCTGTTTAGGTTTGAGTGAGCCACCTCCTTGCCTTGTGCTGCTTTCCTGCTTCTTTGCATTTATCTCTAACCTTCCTAGACAGAGTGTGAGCCAGGACAGTGACTTGCCCATAATTGCAATCTCTTCCATGCTACAGACTGAGGGCTAGGCATTAATTTATTTGAAAAAATTAATTAGAAGGTACATATCAACTGACTCTCACACAGGTACCACCAGTAACAAACAGGCTGACAGCAAAAAGGAGAGGCATTAAAAAATCAGAGTACCATCACTTTTAGTGCTTCCCTCCGCCATTCAAATTATCTTTTTCAAACTCTTTTAGAAGATCGTTTTTGCTGTAGCTGCTGTTATTCATCTGCACAGAAAAAAGATGTTGGGCTGGAATCTGGTCTCGCCTCTCCAGCTGCCCATAGAGTTTTCCTAGCTGAGCTGATGTTGTTGCCAAAGTAGTAATTCTAAAACAAACCATCCTCCTCACTCCTGCCAAACATGTGTCAGTGCTTTCCAGCTCCAGAGAAGGTACATGAGTGTAGGCACAGCAAATGTTAAATATCTTCTTCAGGTTGCTCAGGAATACCATCTTAAGGACAATTTTCAAATTCAGCCATGTTAAACACACACACACTAACTAACATGTTAGTTACATGCCTAGGACGCTTAATGCTAGTTTGTGGATCAATTATCTCCCACTAAGGATGAGGAGGACATCCTGAATATATTAAATCTCAAATTCTTAACATAGAAGCACCAAGTATAAATCCAGCACAAGTTTTGTGAATTTATAAGTGCTGACTCCCCACTTGGCAATAACACACCTCTTCTCTGCTCTACTGTCCTTGCCTGCTGCACATTCCACAGTTCTGAAGGAGCTGAGCTCCTACAACACACTGAAGCCATGGTGCTGTGCCTTGGCTGGTGCAACTACAGGACACCCATACCTGCATTGCCTCTCCCTCAGGAACCAAGAGGGTGCACAATGCATATAACACTTTGTAGTATCACCCAAATCCTCTTTTGATCCCTGAAGAGGTCACGAATTATTCATCTGAGAAACTCACCTTTAAACACATGCTGGAATGGATTTTGATTTTTCATAAGCACTTTCCAAGATGAATAGCCCATCACTCCCCATAGCAGTTTGCTCTAGCAATTCCAATTAAAACATAAAAATACAAATTTTTCTGTTTTCTGCCTCTGTTTTCAGACACACACATTTGTCACAGAAGAGCAAATGACAGCCAAAAAGAAAACTGAAACATCTGCAGTACGAAATCTGTTTCTGCCCTATGACTCTGAAAGTGGCATCCTAAGATGTAGATGCTTTCTCTTTCTTCACTAACCGATCTCACTGCTTTTCCCCAGGTTAATTGAAAAGCAAGAGAGCAAGTTTAACCCATCTCTCTCCCTATCTTAGGTTCTTCCCAGCTGCTTACTCTCTTTGTGTGTTCAAAGGATACTACAGTGCTCACTCTACAAGTTTAGCCACAGCCCAGGGCCCTCTCAGAGGGAAAAATCTTTCCAGGCCTGCCTCATGGCCATGGAGCTGACACTGGAAATAGGGGTGTTAATTACTACTGGTTACAGAAGTGGCCTGGTGGGACCCACGGGGGAGCTGCTGCTGAAACCACAACATCTATTTTCTCCTCAGCCACCCAGCAGCTCTGGTGTGGTGATGTCCCCCAGCTAATATTGCTCTAGACAGAATTTGGGCTGCCTGTTGTGAAGCTGGGAGATCTCTGTTTGATGGACTTTGGTCAACCACTCTTCTATCCAGATAAGTGCCACAATATCCTTACCCTGGGAAACACAGCCAAGCTGCTTTGTAGGCTTTACCTTTCACAAGGGTTTTTTCTTAAAAAAACCCAAAGCAAACCCAGAAATTGCTGAGATTGATTTTCTTCTTTCAACTAAGACTCAACTCCACCTTGTTCCAGATACTGGCACACATGTACACACGTACCCATGCTCATACACACCCAGCCACTCACCTTCCTTCCCTGCTCCTGCAGAGTGCAATCAGCCATAGAAATTACAAAGTGTTCTAACGTCTTTATCTAAAAATACACCTTGTTTTAATTAGATCAAGAGTTTAGGAGCTAGCATGGATTTAATCAACAGTTTGTAAGTAGGGTGCAGCCTTTCGCAAACACTGAAATTATCACTTAGCGGTTTTCCATCACCCATGTAGCAAAGTTTTCATTTGCCCTGTGAATGCTTCTACTTTGTGAATACACAAAGTAGTTCTTTATTTTGGTTCCCTGCAAAGGCATCCAGATATGTCTCTTTGTTTACTGAGCTGTTGACACAAAGGAGTCCAGTGTAACAGAACAAGTTGAAGTTGATGTATCTCTTCACTGTGCGTAGGACTAGAAAGATTAGCCTTCCAAAATGAAAGGGGTGCAATAAGCCAAATACCAATGTCATTAGAGCAATATGATGGATGAATTTGAGCAATGCCTCTAAAATGCCAAACTGTTAAACTCTAGGATTTTAACAGGCTTCAATTAACTTGGTAATTTAAAAATGAGTGAGCCAATATATTATGATACATCATAGATAAAGCCTCAGAAAATTAAGTATGAAAAGAGCTGTTCCCTAAAATAAAAAAAAAAAAAAAAAAAAAGACAGTTTACATCAGGGTTTTATGCCCTAGTTCATTTTGCCAGTCTTTCCATTCAAACCTCTCTAACCATACATAATATTAAGTGATAGAAAGCAACTCTACACTAACATTTTCAGGTCATGAGGTCAAGCACTTGCAAGTCAGAAAATGCCAGGACAAGGACTGACAGGGAAACTTGAATTCACCTGTCTCCTGTGCATGCACAGGAATGCAGCCTGCAGTTCTACAGCAACACAACTTTTTTTTTCCACAGGACCCTCCCATCCACTTGGTGCACAGGGTGGGTGGATGCACGCCTTGATGAGGAATTGCATTTTCTTGCTTCCTCCTTGTTGACTGTGCACACCCAGGCTTTATAAGCATTTCAAACTCCATTTTATTGACAGATTCTGAGCTTGACCTTGCTTTTCGTATAGTGATGAACAATACAATGTGTGAGAGAATCACAGAAAAATCATCCCATTATACCCATTTGAGCAGAGGAGACATTATTCCTCCCACCTTAGAAATTCAGCAAGATTTAGCTATGAAGTATTCACTGGTCCAAGGAGTTGAGTTTGACAGCTCTTATGACTTCAGCCTTCAACACATTTTTTTTTTTGTCTGATCCTTCTGTCTTCTTCTGCAGCTGGGACCACTCCCTGTTTCAGCAAGTCACATTCTGGAAACCGGAATCAAGTAACCAAACACAGGGAATAGCTACTACTCACTTAAAAAAAAAAACAACTTTGGTATAGCAACACTCAAATACTTGACTCAGAGGAGCCTTCTGCTCCCCTTCCACAGCTCGTGCCCAGACACAGCCCCTGGAGGAAAGCCTACAACCCAAAGCCACTTAAATAAATGCCCCAAGGCAGAAATACTGTAGAAACATGTGACTGAATTAGAGATCAGACACTAATGCACACTTAGGTGGGAACCACATTCACGATCCATTGGCAGTTGTCAGAAAAAAATAAATAAATAAATACTAGACTGAAATTTTAACCCAGATGGGAGCTTTCAAATACCAAATCTGGACACAACGTGGATACCAACTGCAACTCTCTGTTCAAAAGCACATTATGACAGAAACATGACAGTCAGGGCAGCATCACTTTCTTTAGCCTCTTTTCTAAGCATCTTCTGAACTATCTCATCTGAAATTACTGAGGCAGAAATTTCCTGTCACAGAACAGGAGAAGTCTTGACACTGTATCAAATGCATAACAATCCCTCCTATAATTTCAGATAAAAATTCTCTCTCCCTGCTCTGGTTTGTGTGTATAGCCCTCACACTTGTGGCCCAGTTTCCTACCCTTATATCCTTTCTGAGTAGTGGTACACTCCACCTGTAAATGGAATCAGCTGAAATGGCTTAGGTCCATTATTGACAATTACATTTGAAATTCGCAGCATTCTGTCCTTCAGAAAATGGGAAAAAAAGCCCACTTCTGAATTTTTGGAATGCTCAAAATTTAGGCTTTAAAACATTTCAAAAAGGTTAGAGGAAACTTTGCATTGTCATAGACATTGATCTGCTGCCTTCGCTTCAAAGATGCACTTCCATCTTTTTTATTTCACGTCTGTTTTGTTATTAAAATCTAAAAGCTGAGTAAAAAGATTGTTGTAATGCTTGTTCACCTTTCAATGCATTTTCTAAAGAAAGAAGACAAATGAATCACTGACAAGCTATTGCAACCCACAGTGCAGGCCCTTGTTAAGGATAATGTTGCAAGTAAAAGCAGTAAACAGCGATCTCTGCATTGACAGAACTCCCAAAAAGAAACTTGGAGAGTTTAAAACATTTGTGCAGACTGCAAGCCTCACATTCAGTGCCACCTAAAAACCAAAGCAAGCAAGATACATAACAGTGAAATGAAGCAGTGCTAGAAAGAAAAAAATAAAATAGTGTCCTGCAATGCTTTATGGGCAAAATTTATTGAGTTATGGAAAGAAAAGCCACTAGAATAAGAAGGGGTTTTCTTGTATTGTTCATGCATTCTAGCACCCATTTAGTAAGAGATTACTGGGAAAAACAGCACAGCATCTTTCTGGAAAAGCTAATCATCCAATCTTTTTGCTCATGCCACATAATTGCTGCTAATCTGTATTCCATTATGTCATACTCCACAATACCCCTTTCCTTGCATTCACAGTCCTGATACCTCCTCTTCCTCTACTCACGTCGTCTTCTCTGGTCATTCTAACCACAGGAAACAGTTTTCCTTTATTACTTTCTGAAAATTGTGGTTGCTAAAACCTCTTTATGATAACTATTAGTATCTATAGGGTTCGATTGACTCACACAGCAACCCTTTGCTCTTTCATAATAATTGCCTTCCACCCACACTCCCTACCTTCCCAGATCTGAGCTCCCTTCCCTTTCTCTCTCTCTGTCCCTCCCTGTGACTCACCCTCACTGCCTGGAAGTCCCAAGCACACACTGGCAGCTCTAGAGATTATGTTCTCTCTGCCCAAGGTGCTGTCGAACCCCTAAGCCGTTTGAGAAAACATGTTTGCTCTGCTTCCTTCTCACTTGTACATTGATAACGCAAAACAAAGCTGGAGAAGCTGTTTTGCCTCAGGAACAGCTGTGGGTTGGTATAAGTGGAAGCTGTGTCAGGGGAGGGTTAGGCTGGATATCAGGAAAAGGTTCTTCCCCCAGAGGGTGGTCAGACACTGAACAGGCTCCCCAGGGAATGATCATGGCCCCAAGGCTGCCAGAGCTCCAAGAGCATTTGGACAACACTCTCAGGCACAGGCTGGGATTGAGGGGGTCTGTGCAGGGCCAGGAGTTGGACTCAGTGATTCTTGTGTGTTCCTTCCAACTCAGGATCATACACTATCTCACTTTTAAAGAACTGTAGTCATCTACCAATGTCATCACCCTGTCAGTCCAGCAGCCTAAAGAAGGATGCCACTGGTGCAGCACCTCAGAACTATTTCAATTTATGTGGGGCTCTTACAGCTCCAATTTAGCAAGCCAAAAATCCATGCAGCACAAAGACTGCCATTGCTGTATTTCCCCCAACACTGCTAGAGTTTCTTTCATGAAGTGGATCACAGGCACAGAGCAGAGTTCGCAGAGCTCTGCCTCTTTAACATCCTATTTGCTCCCTTCTAATCCTCTTGCAGCTCAGAATTCAGGCAACCAGGCTAGGTCTAATTAATTTTAATAGGAATTCAAAACAGATTTTTCACAGAATCATAGAACATCCTGAGTTTTGGTAGACTTCTTCACTGGGTCCTGTTTTCTGTCCATTCACAGTGCTGCCAAATGCACCTGAGGAAGGCAACCAGGTGCACCAGGTTCCCTCTACCATCAAGGAAAGAGCCAGACACCTCCCAGGATGATTCAGAGCAGAGGTGGATTGAATTACCCCATGGACCTGCCTGTCTCTCCATTAACTACAGGAGGCACCCAGGGAGACCATACTCCTAACTTGAGAACCTCTCCTCATTGGCTAAATTTGGCTGTATGAATCTACCTCTGCAAGTTGCTGCAGAAAAACACTCAAATAGATTGCAACACGCCACCGCCTTTCTCAGCTCCTTTTGTTCTTCTCTTTGTTTACCTCTTATCATGGAGCGATTGTGGTTTCTGCATATTGAATTTTTCAAAGGAAAAATCCGACACACAAATATGTATTCCAGTTGACTTTGAAAACAACTCTGGATTTTAACACCGAGGCCAATTTTCTGTCACTCCATAGCAAGTCATCTCTAAGGAGCCACTGTGGTATGCTTTGGCTTTAACAGGAGCTGCCAAACATTAGCAGCAATGTCTGCCATCCTTCTGGGTGACGCAGGAACATGGGGTGTGTGTTATCAGCCACTCCTGGGCTTGATCCAAAGCTCATTGAAAACAGCAGGAGTCTTTCCACTGGATTAATTGGTTCTCATAGCAAAATGATTACATGTTCATCAGTACATGACAGACAGGTGGGTTTTGAATGCTTCATGATAAAGGGGCCTGAGCTATGGCCAGATTGAGGTGTCAGTTCTCCATAGATCAGGGGCCATGTGGGGCTGGTGTTACAGTCTCGTGTCCATGCCTTTTAATGCTGATAGGGGTGCACTAATCTTCCTCTGCTAGGCTGGGGATGATGTCTCATACACATACGGGCTTCACAAGTGAAGATAAGTGCCTTTTCCAACACTAAGCTCCTCTCTATCGGCTCCATCCAGCATTCTGCATTTGAATAACAGGGTGCCAAGTAATCTCAGACTTGTACTCCAGTTTATGGCTTAGCTTTTCATTTTTATGCAATTAGAAGTGGCAACATTTATCTGCTTTCAAAGGAGACTATTCCTTCTTCCTCCCTCCTACTGCAACCTTCACACCCTCCCCTTCAATCAGCTTCATGTCAAACTGGAAGGGAACTGGAGTAATTTGACTCACATCGTTAAAGCAAATTATTGTATCAAACAAAGACAACCTGAGACAAAGTCCATTTAAGTCTACAAGTCTCTGGGGACTTCAAAGAAATTACTGTACTCACTGGCAATGAGTATATTAGGAAGCCAGGATTAGTATCCATGCTCACGATTGTTGCTTTAGTCTTCCTGTCGGGTGCAGGACCTTGCCTGTGTATGTTTTCCCCTTTCCTTCCCTGCTAGACCAGGGGATGGGTGGTGGATGATGAACCCCATGGGTGCTGATGACTGACTCTGCTAGAAGATACTTTCTTTGGCCAGCTGTAGAGTCCAGCTCAAAATAAATAAATAGCAAATGTTAGAATGGCAATGAATGGGAAAGGACAATGCTGGGGTAAGCACTCCTAGAGCAGAGTTGGAGAAGACCAGGAATAAAGGGTCACACCACATCTTTGTGTATAAATGGGGTGGTGAGGCAGCCCTGGGGGCAGTTCTGTGAAAAGAGGCAGTGGCATGGGATCCAGGCTATAGGCATAGCCAGAGAATGCGTGCCTCTTTGGCTGAGTGTGCTGGCAATAGCACACACATGCAAGGGAATGAGTGTTCTTCAAGCCTTCAGAGAAGGTGACTACCTTCACTAAGCTTTTAGCAGTGCTAGGAGTGGCTTCAGAGACAGATAATTGAAAGGAAATCTGTCCAGCAGCCAAACTTTCCAAAGAGTTGAAAGCCATATTTCTAGAACAGGAGCAGTCTGATTTCCTGAAGAGCTCATATCTCCCTTGGACAGTACGTGATGTTACACGTTCAGCATGTTCCATATGCAGATCTGTTGCTTTCGATTTTGCTGATTGCAGGCCGATTCCCTAGAGGTCTGAGCTCCTGTGCTAAAGGCAGCTCTTAAAAAGAGCAATACAAACTGTCCAAGCAAAGATCTGAGAGGAAAGGGACAAACAAAATATCCCTGGTCAGGAATAAAAATGTAACTGAAAACAGTCTGGTGAAGCAACCACCCACCCGGGGGAGCAGGCTGTGACTGAAGCACGCACGTCACTGGCGGCTGCTGATGGCACTCGGTGCCTCTCAGTGCTGGCCACATGGAGCACACCAGGCACGGGCTTTTGGCACGCTCTAAAGTGCATGTACAAAGTTTTAAACACGCATATGCTCCCAACAAGTTCAAGCCAGAGCCAGTGGGATACTCCCAGAATTAAGGATTTTGGTGAAATTTGGCCACAAAATGCCAGAACTAACCCTGGTTGGGAACCCAGTACAACAGATTGCTTTGTTTAGCGAGACACTGATATCACTTGCATTGTGGTGATAGGAACTGCTAAGCTGTGGAAGTCCTCCTACGGTACTCATCCTGCACCTCTTGTACCCATTAACCCAGGCCCCCTGGAGTCACTTCTGAAGCCCCAAACCTAAGCAGCAGTTATAAAACCACCAACACATACATAAACGTATTTCCCCCCCAGAATCGGTATTTCCTACGTCAGACACAATAGTCAGCCTTGGATGACTGACAGGCTTCATGAGTAATATCTCCTAAGTCACTTTGTCTGGAAAAGAGCATGCTGCACCCCTGAGGAGCTAAGAATTGCCTTCTGTCCATTCCTAGGCCGTATAGGATCATATGACTCTACAGCAATCCACAATTTTACATGGTTTATGGCCTCAGGTTGCCTAAAAAGCACCCCTGGTCCAACACATTCTCATTCACCCTGTGGTCTGTAGCTTATGAGGCTTTTTATACTTACAAAAATACAGTTGTGTTTTCTCCTGGTTGCAAATAACTACGCTAGACAACAAAATATCTCATCCAGCTCTGGGACCAGAGGGGACATGATCATAGAACCATTAAGATTACAAAAGACCTCCCAGATGAAGTCCAGCCTGTGACCGATCCCCACCTTAGCAACCAAGGTGTTCCTTGGACACCTTCAGGGATGGAGACTCCACCACTTCCCTAGGCAGCCAACATCTACAACCCCTTCATGAAGAAGATCTTCCTGATTTTCAGCCTGAACCTCCCCTGGCAAAGCTTGAGCCCATGTCCTCTTGTCCTGTCAAACTGAAGCTGAACTTCGATTTCTAGATCTTCACCAAATGCCAAGTCATCAGAGCAGTGCCAGCCGAAAGGATTTTGTACAAATGGGCACTTTCACACCTCCAGAGTGCCAGTACTGTGTTATAGGCAAGATCCTGAACTATCAGTATTAGAGACACCTGGCTTTGGAGTGAAGTGGGCATGACCAGCAGTAAAAATGATGTTTCATAACTCTCTCAGGTATTTCCAGGATAAACTTTTTTCTGTACAGGGCATCACGAAAGAACACAGAAGGCAGGTACAGCGTTACTCTGTGTGCGGCAATCCCATCCCAGCACACGGGAGCACCCACGGGGTCTCCTTGTGCCACGTGTGGGGCTCCAAGAAAGCCATCCTTGGAATACATTATGACAGAGGCAACAAGGCTTTGCTGCCAGCAGCTTACACACCCCCAGCAGCACTTTGCACACACGCTGGCAGGCTCTCCCACAGACAGGAACTGGGGCCAACTACATGAGCACGTCCTCACTCACTGCTGGAGCTGCAGCCCCATTCTGATCACAAGTGCTTCCATAATGAGTTCATTAGCCCTTCAACACACCAGCTACTGCAACCTCACTGCTCCCCTCAGTCTGCAAGGAGCCTGTAACCTCAAATCCAAGAGCAACATGAGCTGCCCAGTTCATGCCACAAGTCTGCTTTTCCTGAAATCTGGCAGAAATGGTAATAAGTGTGCTTGATCATTTCACTCCTAATAATGCAACCAAAAGCTTTTAGGCAATGTGCTCATGGATCACTTTGCGTTGAAGTAGCATCTAAAAAGCATGCAGCTTGGAGAAGATTCCTCAGAACCACTGATGATGTGGGACTTAAAGAAGGAATTCAAACTCTGCACCTTTGCATGACAGCCCTGCTCCACCTCCTGTCCAAAAGGTATCCCAAGCACTCAAACTACCAAAACCCCTTCCTATGGAAGCTTCCCAAGTTTCAAAGGTGCCGGCTTTCAGATCCTTGTGTCCAAATCCCTACTTCTTTTCTGACAGCCTCTTGCAACAATGAAACAAGGGGAAAGGATTCATATTGTAAAATTAAAATTTGGAGCAACACAAAATGCTATGCATCTTATCAAAATACATAAATGCACAAAATAAGGCTTTTAACAGCACAAGAGGTCATGCCAAACCAAATATAATTTAAATGCAATCTTGCTGTGACATATTTTGCTGGTAGGTAAAGGTTGTATGAGACAGTTCCACTTACTTTATCTCTCTTAAAACTCAAACTTGTTTCCAAAGTCTCAGCTCTAATGAGACATGAGATTTTGAGCAGTATTCAAATTAGTCCTTGGCGCTAGCCCAGCTTCAGAGGTGGTGCAGTATAGAGGAGGAGAGCAAGCAGACATGAAAACACTAATGAGAATGCATTAGGATCTTGAAGGAAGAGGGGCACATGAGTATCGTTCAGGGGTACACGAGTATCATTCTGACACTACTTTCCCTCTTTACTCTCCAGGTTAGCAGCAAAGTCCAGCACTTTTCTGTCTGGTCAAACATGCCAGCATACTGCTACACAATTTTTGAGAATTCCCTGCTCCTCAGTAGTTAAATTTTTGTCCTTTGCAATTTCCAGATTTCTGACAGAACTCCTAGTGACAGTTGTAATAATATTCTGTAAAATGTTGTGGTGGTGATTCTTTGAATGCCTTTGTGGTTTGCTGTCCAGAGTTATAATAACCTATGCTTGCCCAGATATGTGTTCTCAACTTGGAAGCACTGGAGCCAGCATTTACTCTCCTGCCTAGGCAACTGCACATGTGTGCCTGCATGTGTTGCTGAACATGGGAGCAAGTCTCTCTCCAGGCATTTGCCAGGTGCTTCCTGGTCCCTGGGAAGTGTATTTTGGGGTTCACATTTCAGGGAAAGTGGGTTACTTGAGGTTTATTTCAAATAGTAGAATACACTGATGGGAATTATAGGTGGTTTCTGAGCCTCCTTTGAGTTTCACGTGTTACTCTATCAGTTATCTCCTTCCTTAATAATTGTATTTTAGAAACAATAATAGAGGGAAGAGAGGAGAGGAAGAAAAAGAAAATACAACTCTGAGATTGCATGACAAGACTGAAATGGCATCGCTACACTGAGATAAGCCTTGATAAAATAGTTTACTTCAGATACCAATCTTCATCTCAAGGAGTTTAATTTGAGTTATCGAGAAGGATGAGATACCACAGCCATCTTATGTTAATATTTGCCTGGTCTTAGATCTACACATATATCTCCTTGGTGAAAACTGCTCAGTCAAACTCTGAGAACCGGGCTTGGACACACACCGAAATCATATATGAATGGATAAGGCACCAATTTCAACTAAAATGGTGTGCTACTTTGAAAAGAGAGCTCTAAGAAAAGCTAAAAAGAATATCCCAAAACCATTCATAGTCAGTCAGACCTTCTCTGGAGTCTTTCTTATAAATCTTTAATATATAGTTGTATCTATGAAGAAAACAACCGAGAAGAGATGTGAAATATTAATTGTTCTGGACTTAGTTTTATATAAAGAAAGATATATCCCAAAAAACAATTTACAAAGTAATAAACTAGACCCTTGTAGTGCACGGATGCTATAAAAGCCAAGGTTTCTATTCCGTGCCAAGCAAATAGTCCTATACATATATATTTTAAAAACTGGATCCCAGTCAGCTGAAATACTGAAAATAGTTCTAAAGATGGCAAGGAAAGAGCTGAATTTAATTTGGGGAAAAAGTCCCTTATGGTTTGGCTGCACACAAACAATGCAATACTCCCTGAAAGCTTGGCTTTTGAAATGAATTCATGCTCTACAGGAAGGCAAAGCTGAGCATCCCCTCAGCAGTGACTGAGTTCAGCCTCACACACCAGTGTCACACCAAAGATTTGCAATACTATATATTCCCAGTATACACTGGGGTTGTGGACTCTCAGGCCAAACAGTATTTTCACCCTATACCCACAAATTAAATCCTGTAAAGACAGCCTTTATTCCACATCCCTTTTGACCATCAGTATTAGAACATTTCTCAATCTCTGAGTTTAAAAGCACACCCATGAAAGGCCTTATGTTTCTCAGATGCTAAATTGTCCTTAGGACAATTCAAGAGCCACATCAGAGACACCAAAATCCTGCAACTGTAGAGCTGAGCACAATTTATGTGGAGCAGCCATGCAGAAAATCTTCCAATACCAAATTCTCTTATTGATGCAAACTGTGCTTTGTTTATTATGTCGTTTACATTCCCTCTCCTGTACTTCTTCCCTCAAAAAGGGGATCATGCTCTGCCAGCTGAAACTAGCCAGCTATGACCTGTGCTCTGTCCTTTGTTGTCTCTCTCCCTGGCCAGCAATGGTCAGTTACATCCTGTCTGGGGACAAACAAGCCACAGCTGCACAGCCGGTGTCCGTCTTGGTTTCCTGAGCCACTCTGCTCACATCTCCTGATCATACTTCCTAACGCCCCACTTGCCTTCTGGTTCCAGGACACACTCCTCTCCAAGCTGTGATCCCCATGCTGAGTGGCAAAAAAGCTGCTGTCAGGTGATTAAATTTCAGACTAACTGATGGGGTCATGGCTTGGACCAACAGGACAGGTTGAGCAATGATTTGGCTAAATGCTGAACCTCCCAAAAATTGGCTCCCTCTCTGGCAGCCATCCTAAAGCCTGTTTTATCCTCCAGATCCATCTTTTTCAGGCTCCATGGGCTTTTTACTTTCTTCCTTTCAGTTGTTAGTCTCCTTCCTGATAGGTTTTTCCACCCCATTCTTCCCTCCATTTCCTTCTCCCTGGGGAACATGCAGGCCCTTCCCTGGCTGTCCCTCCCATGCCACCATCACTGCTCATCACCTCCAATCTCAAAACTCCTAGGACAGTAAGCTTGGTCTTCACACACAGCCAACAGGCTGGAAGGAAAAATCTGACTTACATAAACTTGTGTGTCTCAAACTGAGATTTCTCTGACAAGGTACATTTTCAGCTCACTTTTAATGGGTTTGGAAGGGAAGAAGTAAAACTGAGAGATGCCACCCAAATTTAGAGCTTGCTTCAGGAAAGAGTAAAGCATGCCTTGGAATCCCCTTGTACTCAGGGAACACACAAGGGTGCTGGGCACTGTGTATATTCTGTGTTTTCTATGTGTGTGACATGGTTGGTTTAAATATATGATGTAACTACAAGCTCTCCAAAGCCTGTAGGCTTCCAGCTCTCCATGAACTTAAGCCTCAGCTGTTACTGAAAGGGAAGTTTCTACTCTGGAAAGAGAAACTATATATAAAGGGCTCCAAATAAGCAGAGAAAGAGAGAAGAGACACACTTAGTTTTTTAAAAATTAAAGAATTACACACAATTAGGTATGTCTGAAGGAACAAGAGCAATGGAGAATCTGATCTTCAATTTTAATGGCAGTTTTTCTCCTGAGGGATTATGAGATAAATTTGAAGGTGTAAAATCCATTTTAGGTTAAAATACAATGTAAGCTGGGGTTCCAGAGTGTGTAACCACTATCTCTGAGAGCTTATTTCAGATCACACCACATGGGTCTGCCACCTGCCATCTTCCAAAATCTTTCCCATCATCCGAGCCCTCTACAATCAAGCAATGAAAATTATGTATCTTAAAGTGCCAATATGCACATTAAAAATCAGCAGATAAAAGTAGAATCTAGGACAAAAAATAATGTTTTCCTTCTTTAAAAAAATTATTCCGGGAAACTGTATGGCTCAGGGGCTTGGTATTGGGATATGGAGCCTTTCATCGCTGATCCAAACATGACCCAAGTTGGTAGTGATCAAAAAAATGGTTACTGGTTGGCAGAAGCTTTGTGGCCTAGAGTATACGAAATGAGTTGATGGTCTTAATCCAGTTCCCAGTGGATGACTATCCACATCACAAAAACCACCACCACAATTGGCACCCTCTTTGGCAGCCTTGGCAGGTTGGCCAAGGATTAAATAAGTACAGAGACAGAGCCACCCGCTTATGCCTAGCTAGAGGTTGCCCCTCTAGGTCATGGATGAGACATGAGGATGGGGTGGAGTGGGGAAGCTCACACACCCTCTGCTTGTGCTGTGCTGGTTTTGTGGGTAAGAAGAGGAATTCATTTTCCAGGGCTGTGATTCAGGCACCCTTCACAAGCAGTATAGTCACATACATCTGTTTAATTTAAAAAGGAGCCAGAAACTGAAAGAATTTCAAGTTTTTTCTCAAAAAGTAAGGCACAAGATTGATTTCTGGGGAATTCATCCAAGTCAGGGTAGTTATGCCTGGGCTGCATTTAACAAAACGCACACAACCAATAGGTAAAGTGGCTCTGCTTTGAGAAACATTCCTTTTGCTGTGCTATGTTTTCAGTCAACACTTTAATTATCTCACAAGATGTCTTAGCGTGTACATAATCTGTCCCAGCTACTGTAAGAAAGCTAAAGCTGATTTCTAATTAGGTATACAATGGCAACTATCATATAAGAAAAGATCTGATACACCTCAAATTATCCTGTCTGGGAAATACAAGGAAAAGCAGGACTTTGGCTAGTGCTGAAAGTCGGTTTTCCATTTTGGAGAGGTAAAACGCACCAAGTCTCTCTTCCCAAAAAGCAGCACTGTCCTAACAAAATACTGTGAGCTAAATCCTGAAGTTATTCAGGTGGTGTTTGGGTGGAACCAAAGCTTGCACTTCAACTTTAGGCAGTACCTAGCTGGCTGTGAGTAGGGCAAATAGCCTTGCATGTGCTTCTCTGCATGAAGGCACAGAGCCATCCTCCCCTGCTTGCAGGTCAAGCAGGCAATGCTGGAAGAACTTTCCTGCACACTTTTGGGAAAGGCTTCCCCAAAGTTGCAGCAAGACTCGGCAGCACTTCATGCTGCTTCTCGACTGTCTCATTTCTTACCTCCTACAGCTATGGCAGCAAACATGGCAGGCAATGACAGCTCTGCCCAAGGAAAGACACAGAGAACAAACTCTGCAATTCACTGGAGGCCTCCCTTTCCTATTCACCTCCATGATAGCCAGAGCATGTCATCATCTGTTGGACTTTGCTACACCAAGTCTTTAATAAGAAGGTGTGACTGATTCAACCCCTAGCTTCCACACCCAGAGTAAGACAGCAAGACAACCCAGCCCGGGACAGCAAAGTATTTTCAAACTACAAAAAGGAACTGTCATTTGATCTCTCTTGCAGCATGGCCCTCATATGTTTACAATTTAAAAGATCTTCTTGCAAAATGGAAATCCCAGGAAGCAAAAGTGGCAAACTCTTAAAAGGTTCCTCATCTGTTACACACAAAATGGAGCATCTTGTCCAAGGGAGCCATTTCATTATTTGCACCTGAATCAATGCTCAGATTAGTGGGTCTTCCTGAAGGGAAGGTCCGGATTTGGAAATAAGTGGAGATCAAAGTGGTGAGAAGTAGGATCTCTTCCCTGTTAGTTGGAGGAACACCCCTCAGCCCTGGACGTTCACACGTTTCTCCCATGCCAACGCATGTTAGATGTGAAGGGCACCCTAATAGAAGTACTTGACCCAAGCTGAACAAATTTCCTAACTGCGGTAAGACAACACTTGAGGGTGTGGTTACAACAGAAAATCACACCCATGGACAGATCAGGAGCACCTGGCTGCACCTCATGACTCCTAATGGCCCAGGGGCACAATTATGTCATCAGGTGCCCACCTGCCAAGTCTTGTTGCCAAGGAACTGGCTTTGGCACACTGCATAGCTAGGGTGGGGAGAGGAGAGGAGCACACAGCAGCCAGGCACATGTGCTTGTTTTAAGTGCATTCCTTAAAAGTGAGTATTTACACCAAGAGGATACATTGGCTTTGCTCAGAAGCATATCTGGATTTGGGGGTTACAAAGGAAGGAGCAAGCTGTTGTTTCTGAATCCTGTCCTGCACCTCCACACCCTTGGAACAGCTTGCATTCTGTATTACTGGTTAATGGACATCCCTGAACTTACCACTCTCCCTCCACAGCTTTTCCAACCACTCTGTGCAGCCTACAAGAGTCCCAAAGAGACAAACAAGCCTGGAAAATTTCTTGGCTGGCAGTTTTCAAAATGTTTTGCCCTTTTGCTCCAAAGAGAGGACAAAGCCACAGTGAGATGTAGACTTTATGACTTCCAAAGTGCTGTGACCATGAAAACAGCATACTGACTTTAAAGTCGGCAGCATGTGTCTGGGTGAGGCTATGCCATGCATGTTGCTGCTGCATGCAAGTCCTTCTCATCTCCCCTGCTCTCTTTCATCCTTAGTTCAAGGTGTGAAGCCTAACCTCAACAGAACAATTAGTGGATCATGGCCCAGCAAGAGAAGACAGAACAAACCTCTGCCTCTGCCAGGGCTGTGGAGCTTCTCTGGAACAATGAAGATCATAAAACACATGACAAAGCTCCATGCCTAGAGGTAAGTTACTCTCGGTCGAAAGGATCTGTCTGGGGAACAAATTTTTAGAGATTAGCCTAATCCAGAGTCTGATGACCTTTAGGTCATAGTGCAAGAACTTCCTCTTTGATACATCTTTTACAACATAACCAGAGTGACATTAACAACAAGAACCTGACCCCATCCCTCCCCTGAGAAGCACCTACCCTGGGCAAAGCTCCCCAGAGATAGAGTAGGCAGAGGAACAAAAGACTCCAGGGAGTCTACTAGGGATGTACCAATCTAATTATTGTGGGCAGTGCCAATAAAAAAAAGCTAACCAAAAACTGTAAAGCTAGTTAATGTACCCTAGGCCATGGGAGTGGAGAAAAAGTAATTTACTGTGAATCAGATGAGGCCATATTTATTTGTGCTTCCACCCTCAGCCTTCTTGATAGTATCGAAGTCCACTGGGTTTGAAGCCACTCTGAGAGATTTAGCAGTGGTCCCCAGCAGCAGGGAAGGGATTTAAGTCCCATCCTTTGCTTCTTGCTCACTGTGCTGCAGCAGAGCTGTTCTCCATCCAGCAAAATCCTCCTCTTCTTTAAGGCTCAGCACAACAGATCTGATTCAGGAATGTTCCCCTTCCTCTTCATTCCCCTTGAATTTCTCACTGTGAGTCATCAGACTACAATATAACTTTAATGTGGAAAGTTTTGTGGATACGTTTTGTTTTCTTTTAACTTCAGAAAAGAAAAGGTACAACCAGAGGGGGGAAAAAAGTGTCTCATGGTTGAGAGGACTCTTTTGACCAAGGAGTCACATGGCTCCCTGGCGAGCAGCCAAAGGAGTCATGAGAGATGTGGCCATTCCCCTCAGCTCTCCCTTAACCATGTCTTGCCTGCTGCCCAGCACACCAGTGGCCACCTCATATGTCAAGGCCAGCAACTCTCCGAGGCCAAGTCTTGTTTTGTGCTGCCCACAGTGGCTGTCTGCCTCCCAGGGAAGGAGAAGGCACTGTCAGAAATGACGCTCATGACTTTGGTGAGCAGCTCTTTCCTCTGACCTCTCCCCGAGGCCATGCTTGGCATGGTGGTGAAGAGGGCAATGGTGATGCTGTGTTTCAGACGAGACGCAATCATGCTGTCTTTGCTGCTTGTGGTCAGAAAGAGAGTCACTGAGAGTAATGACGCTGCACTTACGCTGCGTTTTCTCTTTCCAAAGTGCTGCGGCAGCTCTTGCTCTCCTGCCCCTCCCCTACCTTCAAGCCTTGACAGTGCTGTTATTGCCCTATTAAAGCTGTGGGAAACTGAGGCAGGCAGAAGTCACGATACTGCTAATCAGTATCTCAGATATCGGCCCAGTCTTGGACCGTTCCTATCCTCACCACAGAGTGAAACCCACCATGGGAAAGTGCAATCTTTAGAGAGACTGGCCCTGGCCAGGGTCCAGACAAATCAGAGATGTGCTTGGGCTTTTTCAGATGCTTTCCTGCCTTGCTGCCAGGATTGTCAGGACTGGTGCTAGTCCTGCATGTCCATACAGCTCTGCTGGGTGCTGCACAGCAGCTGCTGCATTCCACACCAGCAGTGAGGGAAATGATCCTTGCCCAATTCACTTGAATACTGGTAGGATTAATTCACTTACAACCCTTGAATGAAAGAAACTATTATTAAATAGTAGTTATTTACTATTAGTAAATAACTCACTGTCTCATTCAGATTCTCACTCACTCACTTGAGTAAATAACTCAATGTCTCACTAGTAGTGAGACATTTGATAATTATGTCTCACTTCAGCCAGACTAGGAAGGTGGATATGATGTCCAGTCCCAGTACTGCAGCACTTTAAAATTTTAAATTAGATACAACTCAAAACATTTCCCAGACCCTGTTGCATGCAGACAGTGGTTTATATTTTTCTGGTTTATGCTTACTACCAGCTTTGAAGCCAGGGCTGCTCTGTTATACCTCACATGCAACAGCAAATGCTGCAAGACTTTTGATGTGCTCCTCCTCTCAAAAAATTAAATAAGATTTTGGACTTATGTCTGGTCTTGCTGACTCCAAAGGCCATGATTCTTTCAGTGGCCCATGGAAGTGATTTTGGGGTTTGTCTGGCATGGCCTCCTATTAATACTGTCTTCGCTGTATGTCCTTGTGAACTATGGCCAGATTCCCTATAAATTGCATAAAATGGCAGCCTGTAAGGCTGCATTCAAATGGGTACAAGGTACAATTCAAATGGATAGAACAAGGCTGGTGCTGACTTTCTGTTTGGTACTCTTCTTGATCGCACTGGAGTCACTCCTGCATTATTATCTTGCTGAGCTGTGGATACAGCCTCAGAGGAGAGAAGCCTTAAGCTCATAATGCTTAAAAGATGAGATAGAAGAGCTTGCCAAAATGCTACACAGTGATGGCCATCCAGAATGAAATTATTTCGAATGCCTTTGTTGTGCATTCCAAGTACATGCCGGTGGAGATGCAACTCACCAGCACTACTTTCGCGTCACAAATCTGCCAGTATAGTCCACAGAGTTCCATCAGCTTTGAAAGTGGTGCCACTGCCTAGTAACAGTGTGGCTCTACTTCAAATAAAACATTTGGGACACACAGGGACCAGTGAACCTGGTGTCGCTACATGGGGGAAATTCTTCTGCCACCTATCAAACACCTGGCCCTCACTTCTGCCCTCACTTGCACACTTGCTATACCACCGGATGTCTTTTTTCTCTTTATTAGGAACTTAGGTGAAATCCAGCCTTGGACAAAGAGATGAAACAAAGACTTTCACCATGATGATAAAGTGGGATTTTTACATAAACATGAAGTTTATCCTTTTTCAAGGGAAATCTGATCCATGAGCATAAGCTGAAACAAAAAGAAATGTTCAAAACCGTAACAGTGACACAGGTACAAACTGTATGCACTATTAAAATTAATTCCAGGAAAACAAGATACAATAACTCTCTGATTTACTCTGCCTCGAGATTTTCTAGAGAAGTTATGATTTGCTGTAAAATAATTAGTAGGTGATAATCATCTTGCTGTCAGATCCTAGTGGAAGAAAGATGTTTTTATGATAAGAGCAACTACTTGGCCTTAACTATCTTAACTTCAGGACAGCTGCCCATTAGAACTCCATTAGAACTGAACAAGGCAGCGAACATTCAGCTCCATCCAGAAAACTGACTTTTAGAAGGAAAGCCCAATTGGAAAGCATAGAAAAAACAACTCAACACGTTATCTAAAGGTTTGTCCTAAAAACATTTTGGCAGTAAGGGAAGGGAGAAGTCATAGATACAGACAGGAGCAAATATTTAAGTCTCTGTATCTAGAATTTCTTTCCATTTTTGCTAGTCCAGTATTTGCAAAGTTCCTTAGGCATGTGTTATAGCAAATGCAAATATATAGGAATTGTCTTGGCAAGAAGTAAACAGCAAGTCCTATGCAGCCCTCCACAATGGAGAGAAAATACATCCTTCTACATTTGGGGAAGGATTGAAGGGACAGTACAAGAGGAGAGGCTTCTAATCACCCTTAAAAGACTGAGAGACATTCTCCAGAAATATGCCTTCCTTGGCTTTTCTTCCAGAGTACTCCTCTGCCTACACTCCTGGACTTTCTTATCCTCCTACATAATTCTGGGCTTGTAAACCTGAAACTTTTGGTGACAAGTTTCTTCAGCTCATTGACAGGGTATTCACAGGCACATGGCACAATTCCAGAACAAAAAAGTCCTGGAGATTTTGGTTTTCGGCCATGGTTCTCACAAACAGAGGCCTGTCTGGTTCTCATAGAACCCTTCCATGTAGAGTTTTACTGTAACACTACGCAAGTTACATGCCTGGGGTAGGTTGGGGAGATGCTCTACAGAAGGGCAGTGGAGTATCAAGGGGGAAAGAGCAAAAATAATGGGAAGAAAGAAGCAGATAGGTGAAACTGGAGATGCAAAAAGCTATCTCTCAGGTAATTGACAGGTAGACGTGCTTTGCCAGCAGCCATGAAAGGCACTGGTGAGAGTCCACTGAGGGTAAAACAACATGCAAAGGTTGTGGGCTGAAGAAATTGGGCTTGCAACATTAAGCAGTTCTGTAATGCATGGTGTCAGCACGCCTGTAGAACTCCTTTGATCTACAGCTGATCCCAGGTTTTTGTTGCTTGCAGTAACTTGGGAGGACTAGAGGGTTAAATTGTATTTTGGGGTTAGGAGGCTCTCTGCGTTTCAGCCCCAATTACACAGTCCTGTGCACAGAGAAAGACCATGACACCATTCTACCCTCAGCATGCTATATTGCCAGGTACCCATGGTATGTTTTTCCCATTGCAAAAAAGGTGTTTGTCAGTCTAACTGTATAATTGCAGGTCATTTTATTTAGCTCTCTAACACTTTCTTTGAAAGACTCTCTTCTGAGGTCTAGCCTGGTTGGGTGTTTAATAGGCAAACATATCTCTATTCAGTCTTACCTATTCATCTGAATATTTCATATTGCTTTGCACCCACTTTTTATATTATGTTAGTAATACAACATATGTAGTAATTCCATGCTGCCATCCTACACATTCTGGATGTTGCCACCTTTCCTTATAATCTCTAACATAATTTTTTTTTTTTCAATTTCAAGGTGCGCTAAGCATCTAATTCCTGGAACCTGATTGTTGCAGAGGATTGAGAGAGTTGCCTTCATCCAAATGCATTTGGGTTCAAGGATATTCAGTGCTTGAGCTAGACCTTGGCAGGGAGAGGAGTGGCCAGTCACAGATTTACCAGAGCTCTCTGGTTTTAGACAGGGAATTTTATTCTGGGTCTCACAGTGAAATTCTGGACTTTACCTTCTAGAGCTACCAAGAAATCATATCACAAGCATTCTCCCGTCTTTGTGTAGCTGCTTCAATACATGGAAATATCCTGTGTCAGGCAGGTAAGGCAAGCTTATGGCTGTTCGGCATAAAAATGTCCTTTATCTTTCTCTTTTCTGATGAGCAAAAGCATTAGCTTTAGATGAGCCTGAAAATACTTTATACCCTTTGAAGATTCACCTGTTCTGTCTATAAGCAAACACATCTCCAAGGGATGGTAAAGTGGAAGCAAGTCCTATTCCAAATCCTCTTATAGAGGATCATTATTACAGTACCACGTAAAAGGAAAATCTAAGGATCTCAATAGCACTCTCCTTGGGCATTGTACACTGCATAACTAGAGGCTGAGAGAGCAAGCTTGCCCTAAAGTCTCGGTTATAAAATGAACAAGGTACAAAAGCAGGGAAATGGTGGATTTACACTGCGGCTCAGTGACTGAGCCACAGACAATCCTATGCCCATAATAGCCAGCTTAATCACGGAGGTTGATCCCGCCCTGACCTAACAAGGATGAGAAGAGTGGGCCAATCCTGACTGCACCAGCTAAAGTGGGAGCATCAGTCACTCTGGTTGGCATTGCAGGTGAAGCTGTGCCCCCTGTCCCCTTAAAGGCTCTACCTCCCAGAGCAGCTGGGTTGTTCTCTGCCTGTGCAGCTCCCTCCGGCCCTGACGGGTTAAGAGGCAAACTCTGGGGACTCTCTCCAGCAGTCCTAATCTTTAGGGATTAGGCATGACCACTTTCCTGTAGGCATATGAACAATCTGCAGTCCTTCTAATCTGCTTCCCACAAGTGTGAAGAAGCCCTGTTGTTAAGGATACGGAATTGTAAGGATGTGGAAGAACCAGCAGAACAAATGCAAAACATGCAACGGATTTTTCTTCTTCCACATTTCCTAACCAAGCAGTGATATCTACTCGCCAATATGAATGATTTGCTGTGCTAAGGTGTTAGAAAACGTATCTGCTTTGGAGATTTGTGCTGCTATTACTACACACACTCTCTCTTATGAATCATTCCAAATCACTTTACAGCAAATAACTGAATTAACTGTGTCTATGTGCCAGCAGATAATCCCTGAAATAAGCTTCTTAAGAACCAACTCTCACATTGCTGATGAATGCATCCAGCCTTAAAGAAGATGAACAGTGAAAGGGGCGCACCAATGGAAAACTGATGAGCACCATCTTCTTTAGAAGCAGCTAAATATGTGTATGTGTACAGACACATGCACACTCCTACAGGCACTGCATGAAACAGTGCCAGTGTTCTACATAATCCTGGCATTTAGACATTTATACTAATTACACCAATATTATTTAATGGCAGCTTTATACTTTAAATATTGAATCGGATTACCAAAATATGTCCAGCATTAAAATGCATTAGCTATTGGAGCCACAGTCAGTTTTCTTTTTCAGAGAGTCAGACACATATCTTCTGGTTGTAAAAATGTTCTTTCTCAGCAGGCCAAAGGTTACCAGGCAAGCACAGTGAAGAAGATGACTTTATCAGATAGCATACTTACAATATAGAAATCAATTTTATAAAGGAGTTGGTTCTTTAATGTTGGATGTAGTTGACTATAATTTAACTTTCTTCCCAGCTATTGCACACAAAACACTGAGGTTTGGTGCCCTTTTCATTTCATTTCACCATTGATTTTTCCATTCTGAAAACCCCATTTCATCACGATGGGATTTTTCCTTGACAGGTTTTCTCGCAGAATAACAGGGCAGCATCCCATCGCCCCCAGCCTGCATTCCCTGCACCAAGAGAGACTGAGCACGGACACCCCACACTCCGTTTGCTAGCCCGCTGAAACTTGCCCCCTCTATCCCTGAAGGAGCAGCAATGAAGAAGCCAAGGAGTCGTTCTCATAGCCAAAAGATGATAGAAATCTCGGGGAAAATTACCATAACCATTGACAGTCCCTGAGAGTTCACTAAATAGCAGCTTGGGAAGCAGCCTCCCCTCCGGAGAGCGGAGAGGGAGTGTAGCAGAAACAGACACCGGCAGATAATGCTCCAACAGGCTCTACTATGCTTTAATCTTCAAAAGCTATCATTAGTAAGCCAGAGAAGTATATTTACCCACCAGACAAACACCACAAGTTAGGTAGGCTACTCTCCATTAAGCACTGAAATAACTCCTCTTTCTTTTCACTTCCTGCGGAGAGTGAGGCGAAGCACCGCAGCCCGCCCGGCTCTCCCGCCGCTGCTCCTGCTCCCTGGGAGGGATGGGGGAGGACACAGCGGAGACGGAGCAAGCGTGGCCGGGGGCTGGAGCTGGGGGTGGCGTGAAGGGGAAGCGGGAGGGGGTCGGGTCCCGGGCACCCTGTCCCCGGCGGCCCCGCGCGCTGCTTTCTCCCCCAGAAAGCAGCCTGCTCTGTCCCTCCGGAGTGATGGATGGAGGGAGGTGCGCGTCGCTTTGGGGCTCCGCTTTGTTGGGTTTCACCTCCTGATCCCTTTCGCTTCTGCTCTGCTGGTCTGCAATAGCCACATCGGCTCCGGCTCCGCGGGTCCAGCTCCGAGTGACCTGCCGCGGAGGGGATGAACTGGGGACGGCCCAGGGAAAGGCGAGAGAGCATTATTTATCCACCACAACTTCTCATTGTCGCGGGGCAGCGCTCAAAAGATCCCCAAGCAGTTGGTTTCAAATAAAGCAGGCATTGCTTCCCTTGTATTTCCCCTCAGCAGTCGCCTTAGTATTATTATTATACTTCTATAGCTTTTGCTTTCGGACCTTATAATTATGTCACACAGCAAGGGAAACCGCCAGCATCCCAGCATCTGGTGTGCGGTTGAAAACTTTTGTTTTAAGATTTGAACTATTTATAGAAGGAAAACTTTGTAGGACAGTAATTTCCTACGGTTTTGAGAAAAATATGGCTACGCTTATATTAAAAGGGTGTATTTATTTATTTATTACGACTCCTTCCTCCTGTCTTAAAAAAAAAAAAAAAAAACAAAAAACAAACAAAAAACCCAACCAACCAAAGATAGCACGGCAAGCTTTTTTTGAAAGCTATCAGTCACCTACGCAGCAGACATATCCCTCCAGGCAGCTCTGGTGGAATTAATCTAACGTGCTTCCATAAATCTAAGCGCTTTTAACAACTGGTGGTCAAGACATGTGCATTTCATTAGGAATTAAGAATGTAGAAATAGGCTTTTAGTTTCTTTTTATGGGTGTGTTTATTCCTACTTTTCTCCCATAGCGGTGGGATGTTTTTTCCATATCTCACAGAAAATAGACCGACACACACACAGAGGAACACACGGACACGTGCTTGTTTATGTGCATGTGCTCCTGTGCACGCATACAGAGAAAAAACCACAAATATATATTAATCCACATACAGTTCGGGGATAAGACCTCAAATTTGCATCCGTCGAGGCACAAAAAACTGTGGTCGGCATGGGTATGGGAGAGTAGGGAAATCCGTCCGGCCCCGGCAGCCGAGACAAATGCGGGGCCGGGGATGCCGAGGCGGGGTTCCCCATCACCGACAGACATGAACCCTTCTGCCGCAGCCCCGGCAGCCTGGGCAGGCTCCGAACCGCTCCAGATCCCCGCGTTCCGGCACGGAGACTCTTGCCGTAACCCCGGGGTTGCGGGCACGCTCAAGGGAGGGAGAAGGCTCCCCAATTTTAAACCGGCTCCCTCCGCCGGGTACCTGCTGCCCCCAGAGCCCTCCTCTCCGCACGGCTGCCCCGCGGCTCGGTCAGGTCTCCTCCGGAGTGCAGGGGAGCAGAAGCCCTTGACAGCTCCCGGGCAGCCCCTCCGGGCTCCGTCTGCAGCCCCGGACGGGCCCGGCTCCCCTCCAGCCGGCGCGGGGACCCCGGCCCACCACCCCCACCACCCTAACGCGGCGGCCGGCGGGCACAGAGACCTGCCGGGGGACCTGCAGGAGAACGACGGCGGACACTCTCTCCACAGCCCGCATGGACTAGCCCAGCCGCTTCTTATCCACCGCAACGATAGATACAGATATAGATATTAAAAAAAGAGACCGAAATTCCTCGCAGTCCCACCCACCGACTCTCATTTCCCCCACCCCTACCTCCACCCCCTTCCTCACAAGGAAAAGGTCCTGGAGCCAGCTCTAACTGCGGGACTGGAGATCCCTCCGGAGCGAAAGCAGCCGGCCGGCGAGCACCTCGGCGGCGGGGGCTCTCCGCGGGCGGCCCCGGCTGGGCGCTCGCCGCCGGCTGCGGCAGCCCCGCGCTCCCCGGGATCTCCGCACACAAACAGCCTTCTCCCGACGGGCGCGAAACGATGCCCATCTCCGGTTCGGCAGGAGGAGGAGTCGGGGTCGGAGTCCCCAGGGGAGACGCCGGCCGCTCCGCGTCCCGTTGCCCCGCCGCCCTCCCAGGTGCGCCGCCCCCGCTGCGGGCACGCCGGGTCCCGGCCTCGCCGGCGGGGCAGCCCCGGGAGTTACCTGGCGGTGCGTCCCTTCCCCCGGCGGGGTCCTACCAGCAGCGCCAGCACCGCCACCAGCACAGCATCTCCTCCTCCTCCGCCGCCACCACCACCACCATCCTCAACACCACGCACCGCACGGAGCTGCCGCCCGTGCTGGCTTCTCCCGGCTCCCTCTGCTCGCTCTGCGCATTGCCCCTAGGTAGCTGCTAGCAGGGGCATTGCAAACAGTATTTGGAAAAAAAAAAAAAATCTGTATCACTTACAGGTAACTCCCACTGGTAAGGATGAGGAAAATCTGAGGGTAATACACTGAGAGTAACACACTGCGAGATGAAAAAAGGATCATGGCTGAATCCCGTTTACACTCTTGAGTTCGCTTCCTTGGTTATTCCTTTTTGGCCCCCCCTGGTCGTAATTCCCCACCCTTTTTGGTGTCAGCTGTGGCTTGAATCTGAGTTGGAATCCAGTCCCTTGGGCTTGGGGGGGCTTTGTCTGTTTGTTTGTTTGTTTGTTTGTATGCTTGTGTGTAGTATTCCCCTGGTGCTAATGCTGCTCCCTGTGCAGAGTGTGTGCTGCTGCTGCTGCTGCTGCTCTCGCTGCTGCTGCTGCCTCTGGGCTCCTGCCTGTCATGTCTCAGTGGTTGGAAGTTGTTACAGTGGGTTCTTGTGTTGGAATGAGGATGGTTTAAGGGATTTGGATGGCAGAAAGTGCCTCTCTCTCTCTCTCTCTCCCTCTCTCTCTGTAACTCTCCTGAGACCCGGGGCTGCCATTGGGCAGTCAGTCACTGCAATCCGCCTACTTTTTTTCTCTCTCCTTTTTTTTTTTTTTAAATTTTTTTTAAGGGGAGGATGACAATGGAAAGACGCTGATCTAGCCCGGGCTGCAATGAATCCGTGCTCCCTGGCTGAGCCCTCTCCGTACACCTCGCCCGGCAAGCGCTCCTTCTGCACCCCATGGGGCATTTTTAACTCCCCCCCAGCGCTCGGTGGGCTACGAGCCCCCTGCGTCTGCCGTGGCACCCTTAGCTCGTCCTGGGAGAGAGCCTGAACGAGCTGGCAGCTCCCACCTCCGCTCTCAGTTAACTGCTTTATCGCGGCCGGCTGTCCCGGTTCCACAGAAAGGTTCCGCCTTCCCTCCAGCCTCCGCGTGAGTTTGGCTGTTACTGTCCCTCTGATGTTAAAAATTAAGCTTCGATTTCAGGAGCAACGCCAAGAAAAAAGGGACGTATATGTAGTCATAGCCTGACTGAGTGAGAAATAAAGACATGCACACTCGTAGCTTCCTGGCGAGATTGGGTTTCGCGTGAGAGCAGGGAAGGAAAGGACTAGTGCGGAATAGCGGCTGTAGGGAGGGAGCGAGCGGTGGGCGGCTGCCAGCGGCTCCCGACTCCCCACACCTCTCGCCACTCCAGCAGGAAGAACTTTCGTCTCCGCTTTTCCCTCTCCTTCTCTCGTATCTGAGAATATAGAGGTCTGAAAAGACGTTTCCCGGCAGGTTAGTTGCCTCTCCCCCGCCTTCCCCCTGAGTCAAGCGACTCCTGCCCCTTGGCATCGCCGCGCCCCGCGGCCAAGAGATGCTCGAACCTTCTCGCTTCAGCGGGAGAGAGCCCTTCGCCCCGAGCTGCCCCAGCCGAGCAGGAGACAGTCGCTCTTCCTCTGCATTGGTGGGCGTCTGTCCTTTATTTCGGACGTCCTGAGAGCGATGGTGCAAAGACGTGAGCTGCGGACACCGGGGCTGGGGGTTGAAAACGAACGCTGAAAGAGAAACGGCCACCGAAGACGACTAAACCCAAATGCAGCTGAAATGAGCAAGAACCAGGCTCCGAAGTGTCCTCGGTCTGTAAATGTTCGTCTCAGGTTAATTGCCTAAAGGCTGAAGAAGATATCTTGTCTAAGAGCTCTACTAAACACCCTGGTAACACCTCCTCCAGTTAACCAGTCCCAGGGTGCAGCTGTCTCCGCGACACAACGAAATATTCCCTCAGATGAAATGGGAATTGCAGAACTGGTGCAAAAACCTTGTATGCTACTCAATACGTGATAAATATCTTCTCGGGGCTTGGTTGCTTTAACCACTTTCATCTGCAAGGTCAGCACAGACGTTGGGGCAGCCAACATCCTTTCGAGAAACGCTGATCTCGATCATCAAGAGTTGGAAGCTTAAGCCTTTCAACGATTATTGCATCCCAGAACCACCTTATTTATAATTATTTAAGATTCTAAAATGGTCGTACTTATACTTCTGTAAGTGTGCGCGCAAGTGTATATATAGCGAAAGAGTTAGGGATGTATATCTCCTGCAGTGCCCTTTCCCCTGCTAGACACGCGGCTGGGGCAACTCCGCTAAACGTGAAACCAGGAGAACGAGTAGCCACTTTGAATGTTTTATTTCTAGCATTTGTTCCGCTTCGGATAGGTATTTTAAATGTGCGTCTGCTTTTAAAGATGTGCCCGAGGGGAAAAGGAGGGGGAGAGCGAACTGTAAAAACGCAAAGTAAATGCCGCACTGGAAAACTTCGGATTTGTGCTGGCAAAGTTTGACCCACTCCAGCTGAAACGAAGACGGTTTGCCAGTTTCCAATTTTCAGGTCGAAACTGACTTTATCCACAGATTTGTTGTGTAGACGAAGAAAGTCATACAAAGAAACCAAACCGTGCAGTTTCTCTTCGGGGAGTTAATTTTTATTCTAAAACCATGGGCCGGTTATTATGTCGAAAAATTACTGATGATGAATGATGATGATGAGGAGGACAATGACGATTATGCCAACGATGATGAGAATAACCTTGTAAATTCCATCCAAATGGTTTCTATACGTATGTCAGCCGGGGTAGCGAGAACCGCACTCATTTTTTTCATTGGAGACGAAAACATTCACTTCAACAAAACGTCACACCGCAAGAGAGGTATTGTCGGTAACGTCTAATATGGGCACTTCAGCATCTGTCACTTCTTCTTCCACAAACAGGTGTATTTTGGACAAAACGGGGCAGAATGACACTGACATAGTTGCCGACACTATAGGCGGGCAGGCACTAATAAACTATTTGCTTTTTTCTCTCCCCCTATTATCTACCTATTCCCAGCCGCGGTTCATTTTTTACCCCAAGCCTGGGGAGAGTCCGGAGAAGAGCACGTCGGAAGCCGGGAAGGTGCGCCAGGTGGGCAACACGCCGGGTCCTTTCTGGGCAGAACCGTGCGTTTCTTGTGTCTCACCGAGCTCCAAGTCCAGCGCCGGGGGAAAGAAGGCAACAATGAGTCTCAGAATGAGCGGTGTCTGGCCGATGGGAGGGCAGGGAAGGCGGTGGCGGCAGCACAATGGCAGGTGCCCGTGGAGGTGCCAGGGAGCGTACGGTCCCGCCGGCGGGACGGCGCCAGGCAGCCCTGGGCCGCGGCCGCACCGTCCGGCGCTCCGGACGTAAATCGCGCGGGTCTCCTCTCGGGGCCTCGCCGGAGCTCCCGGCGCTCCACGTGCTGCCCGTCGTCGAGGCTGAGCTCCGGCCGCTGCCTGCCGAGGGCCGGGGGGACAGGGCCGACTCGGGCGGGCTCCTCGCGGCCGGACAGCTCCGGGGACGGCGAGGGAAGCGGGATTTCGTTGGCTTTTTCTGCAAACGCCGCAAAGCCAAGGCGAACTTCGCCGCAGGGGGGGCGAATGGGGCCGGGTGTCCCGCTCCCCGCCGCAGGGTCCCTGGGAGTCCCGAGAGGGAGCGGCGTGCTCTGGCCCTCCCAGAATGGGCCGGGGGCCCCGACGTCCGTAGCCCTGTGCGCCCTCAGCTCGGATGGGCACGGAAGAAGCGTCCCCGCCGTCCCCCAAAGGCGTGCCGACACCTTTCGTTGCTCCCTTGGGCAGCGCCAGCTCCCGCCGCCCGCATCCCTCTAACCGCACCGAGACCTTCTCCCCCGGGGTCTTCACCGCTCCCTTTGGAGCTGCCCGGCTGTCACCCTTCTTTTCCTTCAGAATAAAGAGGAAAAGGGTGGGAATTGCCCTCAGATCTCTGAGCCGGGTATTGTCCGCGAGTCCATCTTTCCGAAGACACATCACTCATCCACAGAGCTGCCGCTGTGATTTGCATCTGTGGTACTGCTGTGATTTTTAATTTCTGACGTATTTATTAATTAAACGGTATCCGAATACTCCATGATCGTGGCAGGAAATATGCCTGTTTCAATCCTGCCTAAGGTCAGTATTTGATGTGACCTGTTTTCGCGGGGGGTTACATGGAGTTAGCGGGGCTGCAGATGCTTTACGCTTCGGTGCCTGGAAACGTCATTGACAGAAATATTTAGGGATGCTTCACCTCACGCCTGTTTCTCTGGCAAACTGGGGGACCGGAAATAGAAAGGGAAACAACGGATGATCCGTGAGAGGAAGGACTACCTGAGTGGGACCTTGCTCTCTCCTCCTAACTGGAGGAGATAGTGGCTTCCTTATGGGACCCTGCCACGTCACCCCATGCAACACCCCAGCCCGTCCAACAGTTTATGTATTGCGTTATTTTCTCTCCCCTCGGTGTCGTGTTTGCCACCGAAAATGGAGCTTTTAGCACGTTTTATTGAGACACGAAGCTGCGCTCAGCAGCAAGGAAAAAAACAACAACCTGCCAAGCCTCCCCTCCTTGCCGTGGCTGACACGACGGCTCTCTCCTTCCCGCTGAAAATCAGCCGAATGCCCTGGAAGACAGACTGCATTTTACCTGCCTTCACCTCCCCCTTTTCAAAGCAAAGAGCTCACCAGAAAAGGCATCATTACACCCAAAGGATATGGTTTCAACAAAATGGTAGTTCCAGCGGCTGATGAAAGAGGAAATAATTGCATCCCACATGTCTAGCCTAGAAGTAGCCCTGGATATCACAGCAAATTTCTCTCCTATTGTTCAGAGAAAGTGAAGTATCCTCATCGCCTTACAGGCATGGTGATGGATCTGATAGAGTTTCCGCAAAGGTTTTTACTTTCCTGATGTCCGCTCAGTTTCACTACCAAGTTCAGTCCGACAGCATTCTTGCGATTTTTGCTCTGAGTCCCCTTCTAAAATAGCCAAAATCAAATTCGAAAAGAGTCCTGCCTTCCAGACTGCAACATGTGCCAAATCCTCTGTTCCCTCCTGCCGCAGCGAAAGCAATAGCTGTATCATTGATCTTATTTTGCAAAGCGTTTTGTTTGAGCTCGCCTGCCTCTCTGTGAGGGGTGTGCTGTACAAAGTCCTCACACTATTGAAGTAGACTGGGTACCCTGCCATGGCGTCATTTACGTATACACAGCTTCAACACATTCACTACACATCTAAACTCCCAGCAATCCGAGCCTGGAGGACGACAGAGCCCATCGCTGCCGACCACGGCTACGACAAAGGGCTGCACAGGTACTCGGCCCCGCAAAGGTTAGAGTACTGAAAAGACCTCCTGTCTCCAGCAGTCAGGATTTGGAGCTATCCCCGGGCATGTGCCCCAGGGCAGGGGCGGACACGGGCTCCCCACCGGGGCAGCGCAGGGGGCAGCGCGGAGGGCGTCTCCCGTGCCCCTCCCGCATCCGCGCATCCTCCGCGGGTCGCCTGCGGGGCAGCGCCGTGCACCGCCGGCCACCGCGGCGGCACCTGCGGCAGCAGGGGCGGGCCGAGAGCCGTGCCAAAAATACCTAAATAAGCAAACACAAAGGGATGCGATCCGGCTGGTGCCCGCCGAGCAATCCGCTGCTGGGAGGCAGCCCGCGGGTCTCGCCGGCGCCCTGTAAATGGGACAGCACTGCCCTTGTTGCCCGCAGCTGCGGGAGCTCCCGGTGGGTCACACAGAGACTGCCGCTCCCCTTCTCATCCCCGAGGAGTCCAGTTTAATTACTTTCCCCCGCTGTTTAACCTTAATCCTCGGCTCTGGCGTGCTCCCTCTTGGAGATTCCCTCCCTCTCCTCGCCAGCCCCCTCCTCCCGCCGCTGCCCGGGCTCCTGACAGAGGGGACAGGGCTGTCCCCGGCGCGCATCGTGCGCAGAGCAGCGCCCGCGCCGGCGGGTCCCAGCGGGCAGGGCCAGGTCGCTCCTCGCTCCCAGTTGCCCTCTCGCCCGGCTGCTCCAGTCGGGCTCCAGCCTGCCTGTCGCTCCGGGGAACTGTGCCCGTTCTCCTGCGTTTTGGAGCTGCCCTTTGGCTTCCCCGTCCTCTTCCACGTATTGATTTCAAGGTGGGAAGCGAGCGTTTTTGGATTGCAACTCACCTTATGCATTCTTGATCACAAAAGAAAAAAAAAAAACACCCCAAACCAAAACAAAACAAAAAAACCAAAAAAAAAAAAATCCCGCAGCTATGCAAAGACAGGATCTTTAAAGAGTTTGTAGTTCGACAGGTAAGGACTCGGCTGGGGCTCAGGAATGTGGAAATTCAACTCAAGTCAGCCTACTGCGACGAGCAATATTAATAAGGGCATACAGGCACTGGGGGGAGAGGCAGAGGGAAAGAGGGCGAAACTTGGCAACCAAAATAACCGCGTGCTCTCGACTGAGGTGATCAAACACCGAGGAGCAAACAGCGGGCTCCCCGGGAGCCCCCGCCGCACCCTCCAGGGCCACGGGCCGGTCCCTTCGCCTGAGCCCGCTTGGCTTCTCGGGAGCACCAAAGCAGAGGTAGCCGGACCAGTTGTCAAGTTAATTTCAACACGTCCGTGTGATGGATAGAAACGCAAATTGTGTCTAGGCCTGCATAAACCAAATCCCTGAGCGCAGGTTCAGAGCAGGGATTCCCCTCCTCCCGCCCCTTTCTCCTAATACCTCAGCTCTGCTCTATTGTCCCAGCAGCAGCGCCTGAGTTAACTCTGTCAGGCTGCCTTTTCTTTTTTTTTTTTTTTTTT
>VZRR01007593.1:0-76982 GCA_013398015.1 Oreocharis arfaki
CCCCACAGCACCCCGCATCAGAGATTATCCTTCCTACAGCTGCAGAAAGAGAAAGGAATTAATTATTAAAAGACCTAAACTAAACAAAAATTGCATACATATTGGCATTTTTAGGCTCACAGCTGAAAATCAAGTGGTGAAAATAATCCGGCTCTGATGACTTGTGCTGTGTTTCTTCTGCTAAGCCTGTTTACTGGTGCAAAATGAAGCAGTTTAGCTGCTACGATTAAGAGCTAGCTCTGGTAAATGCGAAATTTTCCCACAGCTTTCCCAAAAACTCTTTAGAGGTCAAATGCCGCAGTCAAGGGCACCATATCGTGGCTTTCAGTCAGAGAAACTTACAGATTCTGTTTTCAGTAAGTTTATTAGAAGGGATGATTCCTGCAATCTCCTGCTGAAGCAAAGGGAAGGGAATTCCCCCCACCCCACCCCCTCACCAATTTGTATCTCTGGAAAGTAGGTCATTACACGGATGTATTTTATTGCTTAAAATCTCTAGGACTTATTGTGAGATGACACAGAACAAGCTGTCCACAAGAACAATTCATGAGATTTCTATGCCTCAGGTCTCCTCTTTTCTCATCTGCCTGTGCCTACAGGAAGTTTCTCGGCCTCAGGACCTTCATTTCTGCATCAGGGCATTGGTGAAGTTAAAGCCTCTAGTGAGAGCACAGAGTCTGACTGACACCAGCAAGGGGCATTCACTAGGGTGGTGAGAATGGGCCTTAGAGAACTTCTAAGCTTAAGTAGTTTAAGCTTAAGTAGTAGTCAATACGGGAATTGTTTACATTGACAGACCCACTCTGATTTAACACACTTCTCGTTTGGAAGTCTTCAGCACAGCTCCAGTGTATTATTTTTTAAATTCATTTCTCAAAGACGTTTTTACACACATAAAACAAAGAATCTCAATTTCGTCTTTATATCCCCTACTCTTTTATATATTTGATTCTTTGCTCTTGTAAGATCTCTGCCCTCATTTGCAAGGACTTAAACAGGAAAGTGAATGAAATAAACCTTGATTTAAAGCAGAAAGTAAGATGTCATCAGTGCCCTCCATACCTATAATCCACATTTAGGAGCTTCAGGACAGCAATCCTTCTTGAAAGGAACTAAGAACTTATACCCACCAAGTAACAAAAAGGTAAAATGCTGTCTTAGTATGACTCCATATAACTAAGTATGGCTTACAGTGACTAAGAACCTTAGTATCACTAAATTTATCTAAGAACTCCCTTAGAATCCTGAGGAAAATACATTATGAAAGTGCCAGGTGCCACAGTCACCATTTGATGAAAAAAAATGCAGTGTGTCTGCTTTGATACCTGCTGGCTGAGAGAAATATTTCTCACAGAGGTTGCAGAGTGTTGCCTGCCTTTTTTGGGTCACGTCCTGTAGGGGACATTTACACCTGGATCAGCATTCATGTGAATGAATCTCTTTCAGGCTGGTCCCCTTCCAATCCAGTTACTTTTAAAGATTATCTTTCCTTATTAAAGACATGGAAGATTTAATGGCCTTCTCCTAAACTGTTTTCCTCACGTTTGTGAATAAGACTCGTCAAAAAGTATGTTTCAGGAAAAAAACAAAGGCTGAAAAAGATGTGTCTGGGAAAACTGAGCAGCAGCTGTACTGAGTTTACTAAGATAATTCTCCCTCACAGACATCAAAAAAGGATATTGAATAATGTAGGTTCACTTGTCTCATGATATTAAAATTGATTTAGAATACAAAGAACTAAGATAATTGAAGTATCTGAGCAAATCCAAACCTGAAGAATCCATTCATCCAAACAGATGAGCTCTGAGTTAGTATGACCTCTCCTCCCCTGCCCTCCCCAGTCCCTTTTCATTAGTAAGATCTTTATCATAACAACTACATACAATCATATTTTCTTGACCTTCAGCACAGATTAATCTCAGGCACACAGTAAGTCAGGTCTATCTTAAAACTCTTGGAAGTCTAAAAAGAAAATTATGCAGCTGGTGGCTTAACCTTGAATGCAAGTCAAAGGTGACTATTTTAACTGTTAGTCTAGGAGCAACAGAACGAAGCAGAAAGTTTGAAACGTTTTTATTGTAACATGATAAAATTTGCAGTTGTAGGTGAAGACCATCATATGCAACAATTCTTAAAAGAGCATTGGAAAGGCATGAGAATTAAATGGCGGTGGAGATAACAGCCTGGTACATTATGACATGCACCCACTGCAGAGCTGTGATTTCCTTTCACTCAGAACACAGAGAAGAAGGGAAAGATACAGTTAACTGGCCAATTAACAGTGATATACTACACAGAAAAGAAGAGTCATGGCTAGTGACTTTGAGCAAAAAGGCAAAATTATTATTTTAGTATACTAGCTACTTCAGTGAACAGCAAAAACATTACTTGTATGGACATTCAAGTAGGAAAGTAGAAGGATGCAATATGCCAATATCTTTATATGGGAGAAGTGATTCCGTATCTTTTAGGGCGACTGCAGCAGCAGAAACCAGAATTCGTTGTGGAAGAAAATCAAGAAAACAGGCCCCAGTTTGTCTCCTTGGGGCACATTCTTGGTCTGAATTTCAGCATGTGTTCTCTTTGCCATGGCTCATGAAGTTGGCTTGTCATGAGTGCCTGTATTTTCAGCTGCAGGCCATGGTAATTATACAGCAGTTTGATTCAGCTTTAACCTCTTAATGTGGACTAAGCCCACAGAGAGACTGGGACGCATCCTACTGCCTGCAAGCACAGACTGGCTGGAGGCTAACACAACTCAGATGCCTGACAGCAGTTACGGAGGCACAAATGGCAGGATCAGCTCTCTGACTTGGAGCACTGGAGGGCCATGACATATGGTGTATGTAGACAAGTATTTTGAGCTTCAGTGCTGTGTTATAGTGTCAGCAGGACAGGTTTTTCTAGAGGACCACGGCAACATTCGTGAGCTCAGATAAGCCATTTATGTTATAGCACTGATTTTCTTTGTGATTCCTAAAGTACGACAGTAAATAGAAACCTCTGTCAACCACATACCTGCTTTCATAGACATGAGGTGCTCCCTTTTTTCATACCAGAGGACACTCTTTCCCCCTCTCCTTATCTCTTCTGGAAAAAGTAGAGGGAACTCTGGTAACTCACTATTTTGATGAGCAGGTTAAAGCCCATGTGGGAAGTTACAAGAAATATTGGGTCTAAGAAACGCTAGAGCATATGTTTCTTCCTAAGACCACAAAGTTTCTTCCTAAGTAAGGAAGACCCACAAAGATTTTCCTAAGCAAAGGTGCATAGAAAATAAACAATGAGTCAGGTCATTAAAAAAGAAATAGAACTGTTGCTAGCAAACAGAATAATGATGCAGGAAATATTTATTAGTGGAAATGTAAATATGTCTCCCCATTACTTCCAATCAGAGGCAAATAGTCAGTACTCAGAAGAAAGAAATGGAAGCAGAAAAGGAGTTGCATTGATGATATACCATTCTAACAAGCCCAGGAGCAGGAAGCCAGCACAGCCTAAGTGTGACAGAAGTAAACACCATGACATATTTGACAAAAGGGTCATTAGCTCCCGGACGCTTTTTAGAGCTTGGCCTACAGGATCCTGTGATTATATTGAACTCATTCCATATACATTTTTTTTTTGTAAGAGATTCCTGAAAGTACCCAGAATTTACAGAAAGATAACAGACAACTATTTCATCAGCTCTTTGCTGTTCCCCACTTCATCCTTTTGTACAAAGATTGGGCTATAAAGACCAAAGAAGGGAGAGAAAAGGAGGGCAGGCAGAGCCCTCACAGCCTTTTGCCTTCTCATTTCCAATTCTGAGTGTATGAAATTGCAGCAGGGTAGAACCAAGCTACCCTTACTTATAGGTGCCCTAAAGTTTTGTCTCCCCCAGGGAGAAAATTATTAAATCAGGTCTATTATCTAGAAGTGTGTTCATTTGTTACAACTTTTCTCCTCAACCGCATTGCCTCCGCCAAGGGGAAGGGTGACCAGGTGATGCTCTGCTGCTCTGGTGCTCTTAGCTGGTGGATCACAGAATCACAGAATAGTTTGAGTTGGAAGGGACCTTTAAAAGCCTTCTAGTCCAAGGCCCCTGCTATTAGCAGGAACCTCCTCAAGTAGATCAGGTTGTTCAGAGCCTCGTTCGACCTCATCTAGAGTTTCCAGGGATACGGCACTTACTACCTCTCTAGGCAACCTGTGCCAGTGTATCATCACCCTCACTGAGAAGACTTCTTCCTTATAACTGCTCCAAGTTAACCCCTTTTTAGTTAAAAACCATTTCCCCTTGTCCCATTGCAACAGGCTCTGCTAAAACATTTGTTCCCATCTTTCTTAAAGGCCCCCTAAAAATACTGGAAGGCCACAATAAGGTCTCTCCAGCACTCTCTTTTCTGCAGGCTGAATAATCCCAATTCCCTCAGCTTTTTCTCACAGGAGAGGTGCTCCATCCTTCCAATCATTTTTGTGGCCCTCTTCTGGACCTGCTCCAATACGATGAGGCAACTCTCAGTCAGGGTGGGGAATGAGCACTTAACAGGCTGAAAACCTCTCCCCAAAATAATAGCATGCAGCTCAGTTAGGAAAGTGTACTTTGACTTCATTTCTACCGCTGCCTCAGTGCTCTCAATTAGTATTCCTAGCCTCCAACAACCATCATCTTGAAAATAATTTTTTTTGGTGGTATATTTAACTGTCTCAGAGATGACATTTAGTGATTTAACAGTTCTTTGGTGATTTCAAAGCAATCTGTAGCCATGTAATATTAAGCAGGTACTGATTATCATAATAGCTAATGAAACAGATGCCTCTATATAAACCCTTATCTACATCAAGTTCTGTAGATGTGTATACCTGTAGATGAATCCACGGATGCTCTGACCTCCCTCCAAGCCCGGTAGGATTGCTGTTTCCATTCCTCTCCACCCCTAGGAATATCTCAGCAAGCCATGTCAATTTACTAACCCTGCTCCAACAACCCATGTAAAACACCACATGCTTTGGGGTGGGGGCTGAAGACCCCTTATTGTTCAGGTGGGAGAAGGGAGAAAGATGGAAGAGACCTTTCACCTTAACATCTTCTACCATTTCAAATCTCAAAATCGGGACAAATATTTCCACCTTTTTTCCCTCCATTTCTGATGTGAGAGAATCACCTGCTGATTCCTTCTGCTACTAAGATGTCAGAAAGAGGAAAATTTGACTACTGGAGTCAACCAAAGTTGTTGGTCCCACCTGGGCTCTCCAAAATTAGCAGTTGCATTGCTCTACTAACCACCATTGACGAACTTATTGCTGTTTGTTGGAAGACAAAAAGGAGAAAAGGGGAGAAAAAACCCCACCCAAATGCAAAGGTTGCAGGCAAGCTTAACAGATAGAATGAAAGATAAATACTTTTGAAAGACACATTTGGTTTAAAGCTAAAAGAAACTTAATTGCTCAACTACATTCTCTTTGTTGTTCAACAGCAGGAGAGCAGGAAACCTGAAATATATATTGCATGTGCAGTGTCAATTTGTAAGGAAACTCTTCATCCTCAAATGTTCAATTTTGAAAAATTGTCTAAAGTTCTGGTTTGGAAAAAATCCAACCCAAACCCCAGCCATACTAGAAAATCTGCAAGTACTTTTTGTTGCATTATCCAACATAAATGGAGCTTATATGCAACTTCTTTTACCCAGACTTCATTTGGTAGCACAACTTGGAAAACAATCTGAGGGCAAGGCCGTTCTTCAGCAGGGAGACTGAGCGCTTTTGACTAAAAGTTTTCAAAACCTTATCAAAATCTCACAGCAAATTGTATGAAGATCTGAAGTCTCTCCCTCTTATACTTAAAGGATAGAGTTAAATAAGCTCTCTTGTGGTTATTTACAATTTCGATCACTGTAGAAGTTATAAGAGAAAATCCCCATCCATATAAGACAAATTTCTCTTAACAGCATTTCACTGTATTTTATTGTGTCTTACTTACCTACAAGTAGTTAAGTGCTTACAGTTTAAATGACAGAACATGTTGCCACAGAAAATGGGAAATATAATATGTCCACATTTATTTTTATTATGATGATGTAGAGTTATGACACCACAGCTGAAACTTCCTACTTTGAATAGTTAGCTGTAATTAAAGCATAGAGTAGTGGATAATGTGTTGCCTCTCCATATGCTTCTTTTTCATCTTCTGTTTTGATTACTAGATTTTAGAGAGACTCGAGTGTTATTCCAGCATCTGCCTACTTTGTAGACAAACAGCTATGCTCATGTCATTATGCATTAATATCTCATCACAGTTTGATGTGCTTCACAGAATCCTTAACATTAATCAAGACAATTGTGTTTTCCCCAAATTTACAAACTTAAAAAATTACGATTTTTAGATCTTCATTTTACCTGAAGCAGAAATAGCTTAGCTTTTTAAAAATTACTCTAGTACATCTGGGATTTGTCTAACAGGTTAATGAGTCGCAAAAGACTTAATGCTCCAAAACCCGTTTTAGTATCTAATTCAGAATATATGCCAGACCCTCTGTGATGAGGATTTTATGAAGCTAATAGAAGTATTGTGTCTGACAGGTTTTATGGTTTATTACAAGTAAGGTGAAGATACCTCATGGCACATGTATTTGAATGGGCCAGCTTTGCTTCACCAAACTTGTTCTGCTTGGAGGCAAAGTCTGTTCCCTGATTCTAAAACAGTTTGTACCAGGATATTAAAGACAACATGAAAATAAAAATGTGCACCTCTATAGAGAGGCAGACAACTGTGGAAGTGTGGATGAAGCATTACCCAGGAGACCACAGGGTTCTCTACGATAAAACGCTCAAGTAGGAAGTAAACCTGCCTGTAGACATCCTACATCCTATAAAGCCAACTCTACACAGTCTGAAAAAAGGTGCAGGACTTGCCCCCTGATCAAACCAGTTTCCTGATCACGGAGCAGGGCTCTCCCAGGGGTTGCAGGAGTTGTTCAAGACATGTTAGCCTGGGCAGAGTAAATACTCCAAACACGACTGGTGGTGTTGATATCTAGTGATCACACGCCTTACGAAATTTAGCTCAAAAATGGTGTATTTCAGGAAGGCTCTAATCATCCAAGTCTGTGTGAGAACTACTGCAGGGAATAACTAAATGAGACCTGCCACATCATTGGGCACCTGGAGCACAACTCTTAGCCTGCTTTGGCATGAAAGTGGGCTTGGGGAGATTCAGATCTGAACAGATCAGGAAACAATCTGTCAATGTAGCCAAAACAGTCAGGCAAGCAGCTTCAGACACCTCTAGATCTATTTATCCACTCCTTGTTGGAGTATTCCTCAGTTACAATTTTGCCTCTACTCCAAAGTGACAAAAAATAAAAATGTAGTCTTTTCTATGGCTCTTTGGTTTCAAATTGGAACTATTGTTTTTAAGAGCATAATATTGATATAAAAAGTAAAATTTTTAAAAATTCAAAAATAGGAACAGTTTACAGTATTTAAGTTAGTTAGTGTGACTGAGTTCTGTGACAGCCTTTCCAGTATAGGAAAAAAGGAGAAGACATTTTATCCCAGAACTGCAAATAATATTCTAAAAATTATCATCCATGTAGTCTTATGTAGGACATCTCAAACTGGAATACATTCAAACTATTGCTATTAACATGCTTATAACAGGCCTAAGTCTTTTCCAGGTTGCTCATGAGCCTATTTTGAATTACTAAAATTTCAGATCAGCAAAATTGTCCTGAAGCCAAAGGTTAAGAGTTGTGCAAAACACTGCTAGTACTTCAAAGATGAGATTTTTTTATAACTTTTATTAGAGGTAGGGTATAAACTGGAATGCTGCACAAAATAAGAAGCATATGATGACAAAGAGATTTACACCTATTAGGATATTTAAGAAGCTGACGAGAGTTTAAATCAGATTCTCAGAGAAGGAAGATTTCCATTACATGCTGTATAAATGCCAACCCATAATCCACTTAGAATTGTTTGTAATCACACAGCTGAGCAATAAGATGCTTCTCAAGTCTTCAGCAAATGTTTTTCAATAGCAGGGAACTGTGACAATTCTGTGCTTGGATATTTGGGTAGAATATGCAGGATGATGTCCTAAACTATGATGTGGAAATGGTCACTAAGCTTAAGTGACCTTACTAGGGAATTTACTTTTCCTACACTATTTTGTACAGTAACCAGCAGAAGTGGAAGAAGAACAGGGCTAAAGAAAATGTCAAGGGATTTTACAACCAGAGAGAAGGGTGTAGACATTTGCAGTAGAGAGAATGAACTTGGCTTTCCAAACCAAATCACAATTAGCAAAGTGTTTGTGTGGGTCTTGCTGGTCTCAGTAAAAGTCTCGATTTTCTCTCCTCCTCACTGTCTTGCCCACACCTACTCAAGTGTTGGTCATAAGCCGTTTTCCTTATTCACAATTTTTACCGTATTTTAATTCTTGAACCCCTCCAACAGCTCAGATATAAAAATGTAAACATCCTAATACCAACTTTAAGTTTAATTCTTTATTTAATCTCTCTTTGTCTTCTATCTACTCTATCTCATTTACCCATTTCTCAGCCTTTTCCACAAGTATTTCTACCTGGTTTTGGATGCTGTACATTAAATATGGAAGGTCTTTCTTGTAAATATCCACAAAGCTCTCCACTGTTAATAGTGGTTTAAAAGACACCTGCTAAGAAAACTGAAGTGATATCAAAGAGTAATTAGAAGCAGCTTGTATTTTTATTTTGGGTTGCCTAAATATTAGCTAACAAATCTAGTGCTCCCAAAGTACAGCATATGTATTATTCTTATCATCTAACTCTAGAAATCCAGGGTTATTGCCTGCTTTACAAGCCTTTATTCATGCACTTATTGATCATCTTTATATTCCTTTGTCCTTTGAAAGAGAAAAATACCCACATAAACACATGAAATTTTAAGAGAAAGAAGAAGAATCAGAAGTACATTGCTTATTCATCTGCAAGAAGTGGAAGAAGCATGGTTTTAAAGTGAGTAGTATTTTGAATTTATTTCTCTTGAAAAAATAAATGCTGTGTTTTGAACATACTATTTAAAGAAGTCATTCATCCTTTTGTTGAATTTTAATGTAATAAACTGGAAAATTTTAACATTTTAAAGCATGCAAATGATTCTTCCCAAATATACAGATGTTAACCAATACAGCCACTCTGATGATCTGGGTTATATCTCTAGTAATTATTTATTTCAGGGTATTGCAGGCATGGTTGTGTTAAGAAGAAAGTCTACTATTTTTACTATTAGTAAATTTACTAAATTTACTAATTTTACTATTTTTCTATTTACTAAAATAGAGTGTCAAAAATTTGACACTGAAATCAGAACTGATAACAATGTGGATCCTTTACACTGAGTTAAAAGAGAAGTATTTTTTCTTTTGTTGCTGAACACCAGCAAAATTGAAGATAAGAGCAACAAAGATCTCATTTGACATGAAAATATTCACAAATATGTATACTTCCGGTTTTAATTTATTCCTTCTTCTACTATGGGTAAAAAATGTCATGAGAACCCTGCTGCAATTAAGTGGACAGCATAATTTTGGGTACACAGAATCTTGTAATTTCTGGTGTGAAAACAACAAACTACTGATCTGTGTGAGGGGAATGCTTTCCGGAGTGTTTTAGCCTTTGGCTTTTTTAGTAGTGCCTTGACATCTTTCCCAGGACACCATTTTCTGAGCATAGGGATCCTTAGTTTCAGGCGATGTGATACTGCCAGAATAACAAAATTGTTCTGTACTGTCCATTTCCAGCACAGTGCTTTGCAAGGCTTAAATAATTAGAGCCAGATACAGAACATAAAAGAAAACAAGTATGTGCAAGAAAGGAGGTATGTGTGGTCGTACAGATGATAGGAAGGATTATTTTATTGCTCTTTCTTTGAAACACCATGCTGCAGGATACAATAACTGCAATGTCCAAGCAAGGCCTGTCTCCTACGCTCAGACTATTAAGAAGAAAAATATGTCAAAATACATAATTTTGTGGCATGCCCTAGATTTTATTTAGTCATTTATTAGCAGCAACTTCCACAAGATTATTGCAGTGATTATCCCTACATTTGCATATCCAACTGTAAGTACATTGATTTTCTTTTTACTGGTAACTTTCTGCTTGTAAATGCTAAAAAAAGTAAAAAGGGATGATCTGTTTTGCTTTTTTATATGACTAGGTATAACAACAACTATTCCAAACTTCTTTCCTCTCAACTAAAAATCTTCTGTTCAGGAGAAAAAAATCCATCCTTTCTCTGAAAAGCATTAATCTCTTTGTTCCTTAATGTAAAGTAGAAAGAAAGCCAGCAAAAACATTGAATAAGTTACATCTAGACATTCAAAATGTGCACCTTTTTTGATATTGCCTGAGAGAACTATTCTCCTCAAACTGCAACATTCTTTATTCTAGTTGCTGCTTGACACCTGATTTACACCTCAACTGTATTCTCAGATAAGCATTTTGCATTTCTTTCCCTTATAGGCTATAAATAATTGCTAGTTTCTTTTCCAACAGGAGAGGCAGAAATTTTATTCACACACATGCAGAACTGCCAGCACATAAAACACCCAGGTAGTAAAAGTAAAAAAAATGTCTCCCCTCAAACACATCTGCCAGTTAAATGAACAGCCACCTCATGAAAGACTTTTAGCATTACTCAGAGCTTTCTGAAGGCTGGTGAGAAGATGTCTGTCGTTAAAGTTCCCGATTCCCCAGAGTTCTCTCCGTTACTGAGGGACAGGAGAGTCTTTTTGGGGTGTGTCCTCGTAATCAGGTGAGGAACTGAGCTTCAATTAGACAATAGTTGTGATATTTTTCAAGTTTATGCATTTTTCGTGTCAAAGAATTGGTCAGAGAAGTGAGGAACTGCATGTCAGAAAAGCTGCTCCTTTTTAAGCTTACCTCGAGGAAGGAGTGCTGAACCTTCCCGCTCCTGACTTCCTTGGCATCCTTTTTGGCATCCTCTTTGGCATCCCCAGTACTGATGTCTGCAAGACCTTTCCTTCCTTTAGTGCTTCTACACCCAGCACACACACCTGCTGTTTCCTCAGATCTTTTCAGGGTCTTCAGAGCCTTTATGTCTCTCGAGCTCAGGGAAGCTTTCAAGCGGGTACCACCAGAGGGCAAAGCCGGATCAGGAACATCCGAGCACATCCCGGCTCTGTCCTGCAGCCCGGAGTGACGGGGCTCCAGGACTAGCCGGTCAGCAGCGTCCATGCTCACAGTTCACACACCACGTGTCACGACTGCAACTAATTGCAATCACCAGCCAAAACCCCCTGTCTTCAAGAAGGTCTCAGCATCTCCAGGATAAAAAATTAAAGGCCTGGCAGTGTAATTAGACCACAGTTTCATTATCTTGTGATAACCTTTTTCAGTATTTGTGGGAATCCCCAAAATTTTGCTATAGGCAATTAAGGAGAAGAATATGAGAAAAACTAAAGGAATAATTCACATTTTAGATACTCCAACCCTCAATTTTGAACTCAGTAAAAGACAGTCAGGTCTAGAAATTTATTTAGAGAGAAAAAGCTTTGCGACTTTGTCTCTACAAGCACTGGCTCTGTCTTGGAGTGGCCCTCAAGCCTGGATGCAGTCTGCCTTCTAGCAAGACACTGTCATCATGTTCATATAGCACATTTGAAACCACGGTAGAGTAGCCAGCTATCACAAGACAACCCACCCTATTTAAAATTATAGTTAGAGGAGGTCATTTACTTGAAGCCACTCAGAAAAACCTAGCAAATACGCTTTTCTTCCATAGAAAGTATTCAGTCCCCAAAATGTATTTCAAAACATTCATGCACCTGATCTTTCAAGAGAAGGTCTCACTTAAGGAAAACCAAAATCCACCTGCATCTCACTATATTTCAGACAAAACACCTATCCAGGTGCTCCACATAAAGGCTGCTTCCCCTCTCTCTTTTCCATCAGTGTCTTCCTTAGCATTTACATTCTCCCATAAGACTCTGTGCTATTCATACTGAACAAAATTAGTGAACAGACAATAGCAATTCATGGTCAGCACAATTAATGTAACTCCAGGAGTAATTCTGTGAGTACAGTGTTTCTCAGGCAGCAATGCCAACAATAACCAGCCATTCATAGCAGAGTGAGGAGAGGGTGTTGCATGCTATGAAAACTTTACACCTGCTTCTCAAGAGAACCAGAAACTCCCACACTGCGCTCACATACCCATCACCACAGCTGTATTTCAGTCATAACAAACTTCTGCTGACCTAGACACTGGCATATCACCCCTCTTGCTGAGAGAGTGAGTCAGCTTGTTGGTAGAGCATATATTTTCCAGTGACATATGATCTGGTATGCACTGAAGATCCATGAAACATACTTCAGCAGCAATGAGCACTCCGAAGACAGAAAGGTAATCCTTCATCCAGCAGAGAAGAGTGTCAGAAAGTAATGCAGATTGATACCCAGATATGTGGAAAATCTAGTGTTAACAACCACCGCAAGCAAATAGAATGCTATGCCCACAGTCTAGAAAATGATCTGCCTGGCACTGGTCAGGGAGGCACCCATCCATTTAAAATCTGGGGTGGAAAGTGTTGTCATGTTTAACTCACACATGCTTTTGGGCCTGACTGCACTGAAAACATGTTTCTTGAGGTACCTTGCTGGGTGATTTTCTGAAGAAGGGCCTCCTGTGAGCTGCTGAGTCTCGGTCAGGGATGGAGCTGGAGGACACCAACAGAAACAGACTCCAAGAGACCAAAGCAGTAGAAACCTACTTTAAAGATGCATGATGCTGAAAAGCCTATCCTTTTCTCTTTTGTGCTAGTCACAGGAAGGCTTTACCAGAGCCACCTTCGGCAACTTGGTCCTCCGTGGCCAACCTTGACAGCTCAGCTTCTTGGAGAAGAGATGTCATGCAACAAGAGGAGTTTTAAAATCATGTTTTCAGCCAATATTGTTGCAACCATCAGGAGGGCTTTTTCCAAGATGCTCCCTTTAAACAACAATAACAGTTTTCAATATGTTTTAGGGTGTATCCATGAAGATAGGGTCACTACTGTTCATGCTAATATTGTACAGTACCACTGAACATCAAAAATACAGCAGTACAGGTGGGGATTACACCTACTCTTTTTGCAGTAAAGATATTTAAGCTGGGAAGAGTGCCATTGCACAGCTGAACTCTCATTTTCAATGTCTAGAAACAAAACCCGTGAACAATTAATCCTTTAATGTCTATTATAAATTATATCTTCCATATTATATTCCTAGCCATTTTAAAATATACCTATGTCTTGCTGAGAGGAGTCTTGTCCTTCATAAGAATTCCTTCTATCAGACAACATTTGTTTTTAATTTTCTTCTTTTTTAATATTATTTTGTTCTCAAGTGAACTTGTGTTTATTGTTTTAGCAATAGTGTGCTCCATGTATGTATTCTCTTCACCATTTGTGACGAAACAGTCACAGGATTGCTGCAGAGAATACTGAGATCAGCAGGAATAGGGTATTAAAAATCAAGATACCTTAAGTTTGTGCAATTTTTTGCATTAAAAGAGGAAATATAAAAATATACAGAGAAGCGTATCACATCTCCACAAGACAGCTTCATGAAAAGCCAGTGATGTTCAAAGGGTATTTGTACATTTATAATTACATGAAAAGAGTGGGATTAGAAAAACAGATTTTTTTCTATCACTGAGTTACAAAAAATAAGATCTGTAAAATAATTTTATGTATCATTTTATCATACTGTAGAACTATGTTTGGGATCCAGAAACAAACCAAAATGCCAGTCTTAACTTCTCCCGGAGCCCTCCTCCCCGTACATGTTTACTGAGTATAGCTAACAACATAAACAGCATGTATTTTTAAGGGTACTTCAGAAGCCTTGAAATCTTATGCTATTCACTTTCTGGGGGAATACTCCTGGATGTCTTCATCTCCTTTGCTGTGCTTTAAAACATGATAGCCTCTACATCTCTGCCTCTGAAGCTGCACACAAGCAAGACAGACCTGGTACTTTCTCCTTTTGCATCTCAAAATATTTGTGCTCTTAAACCTGAATAGTAGTGGAAAAGACCCAGAGAATCCATTCTACATTTCATCTGTCCCTTCTCCCAGTAATGAGAATGTTATCATTTCCAGCCATCTATAGACAGGTCTTCATGCTGTCAATAAATCAACTTGAACGTTTACAGCAAGCCACAAATCTAAAATGCAGATTCCCACTCTTCTGTGCCAGAGGGCTGTGATAGCTGTTCCATATAATGGGTGTTTTTTAGCTCTCTCAGACACTACTCTGTCCGAAGAAGCTCCTTCTGCCCCTACCAGTAACACTGCCGTCAGACACCATCTCTCCACACTTACCTCACTTAGAATGCCTCTAAACCATAGCAAGGGAAGTAGATGAAGCAAGACATTTCACTTCACAGTTAATGTTTTAGGAAGTAGTAAGATCACTTACCATAGTTAGAACACCTTTCCAAATAAGCCGTCTTTGGGAAAATTTCTTATATTCGTGTAGTATTAGTCACAGAAGGATATGTTCTGTGTAAAATACATTTCACAGAGCAAGAAAATTCTATGTTCTTATCACCTAAATAACATTTAAAAATTATTGCACCTAAAAAAACCTTGCCTCTTCAGTCTAATAAACTGTGAGGTCTAAAGCAATAACTCAGCAAAACCCCCAATGAAAACATCTCACTCATCCAAAACCAATCCCGGTTTGTCAAAGTTCCCAACAGAGTTGAGTATCAGCCCTTGAAAAGCATTTGCATATTGGTACCAGAAAAGTGTGCAGAAACCAACTGCCATTTAATCAGCTGGATACTTCCTTCCCCATACAACAAATGCTGCTGAAAAAGTAGACAAATTCTGTAGGTAACAAAGATCAAAACAGTGGCACTCTGTGTATACACTCTGTATACAAGAGTATACAGAGTATACAGTATATACTCTCTTGTGCTCTGTGTACAAGAATTAAACATTGAACAATCAGAACAGGGAAGTCAATACACTATTCTTTCATAACTTAAAAAATTAACTTTTTTCTATCTTGTCCTTAGTATTTAAAAGCATTATGAATTAATTAACAAAGTTATATTACATTAAACTGGGTGTTAGTTTTGAACTTCGTCTTTTGCCTTCCATGACAGTGCCAATTTGTTTAAGACATTTGAAACTTTTCTGTATTCATTACTTTGTTTGCCCATTCTGGAACAGCAAATCTATAAACAGCTAATTGCTGTATGATACAACGTCTCTAGTATCCTGGTGCTGCATCTGTCCAGAAGAGTGATATTTTCAGGCATTTGTGGTTTTGCAGTCATTCTGCTCCAGCAAGCAGCTGATCTCAGAGGGAACTATTAAAGTAAATTTCCGGAGTTTCCTAGTCATGCCACACTCTAGAGAGTTAGGAAAGAGCAATCACAACATCTGAAATTACGTTTTTAAAAAAAACCTCTTATTTCTTTTCAACCCTTTTAAATAAAACAAGAGACTTACCAAATTCACCTGTTTGTTCTTCATTTGGGCAGCCAGCTCCCTGCAGATGAGGTGCTATGAATCCAGCTGCCTTTCCCTCATTCTAGGAGACATAGGAGATGTGACAGGTTCAAGTCTATCAGCAGAGTGCAACGCTGGTGCATTTCTACAGCAGGGAGGCAGAAAAAGCAGGGGTGGAGGGAGAAAAATCAGCCCTCACAGCAGTTTAAGCGTTCTAGCATGTTGTTATTGCCACAGGTTCCTATGACTGGCTTTAGCTGATCTCCCCTCCTCTGACATTGCTGCCTGTAGAGCTGGGGAGCACGGGGGAAGGCTAATCACTGTACACCTCAAGCCGTCTCCTGCAGTAAGCCCTGGGGGTTTATCAACACCTGGGGAGAAGTTTTGCCACCTGTCACCTTGGGTAAAATGATCAATTTCCTTATTCTAGCACTAATGCTGGATTCAAAGCCAAGTGATAATTATCCTAGCTGGCTCATAAAACAACCTACGAATGACACTGATCGTGATTGTTAGAACTGGTGTGAAAGGCATTGTGGCATAGAAGTTCATTGGGCTTATTTATAGATTAATTTTCCTCTATTTACATTCGTGTTACATTCAGGAATGGATAGGAGTTTTCTCCTGTGAGAAGAGCTTCCTCTTTTCCTAGTTGATATCATTACTTGCTAGCTGCATAAATTGGCAAACCTTTCACACTAATGGCAAACTACAATAAAACAGTTGGTGGTTACTTAACAATTCACTTTATTTATTTATGGCTGTATAAATAAAGGCTTGAATCAGCTTTGCCAGTGTCATAGAGAGACTGAGAAGATGCTGTTTTCTAACACATTGAGGGGCACAGGCTACCAGACAAAGCACACCTACAGCCTGAGCTCTGCTTTCAAGCATTGCTTATTGCCCCCAAAAGCAACAAGCTCACAAAATAATTTCACGTCTTTGTATGCAGGTGAAGGAGCAGTGAGAAATTTCAAGTCACTGTCAGAGGAAAAACAAAATAATTTGTTCAAGCTGAAGCTTGCCTCATGGTGAATTTCGACAAGTCTCAGAATATAGAATAATGTACTTGTAAAAGTACAAGCATAAAAAATAATACTCTGGGCAGAAACAGTAATAAGAATGAGAATTTTTTTTAACCATACATTGCATATAGCTTTTTAAAATTTTACTTATCAAATATAAAAAATTTCAGTGACTCAGTATCCCAGACCTGTGATTTTTTTTGTCTCTGTCACTCTCCAAAACTTGACAAAGTTCCTTAACTGCCTCAATTTTTATTTTAAATTTCTAGATACCTTTAGAACCTTCTAGATAATAGGAAGGTCTAAGAACCTTGGGTACAGGTTTTGTACATCGATCTGGGATGTTCAGCCAGGAGCACTCTGACCTCTTCTTCCGTAGCAATGCCCTCTGTTAGATAACCAATACTTCAGATGGTGTATAAATACCTTTTAGCAGGAACCTCTGCCTGTTCAGAACATGCTGTCAAATTGCCCTCATTTAAAATGGTCACTGAGAGCTTGCGAGGAGGAAAACATTTCCATCAGTAAGCGGGGTCACCTGTTACATAACAAAACCAAATTCCTTTCCTCTCTCTGCTTCTACTTATCTAAAACTTCTCCCCCATCTCACAGCTGTTACCCTAACCACTTCACCGCAGTGCATGAGTCAAGATTGATGCAGGACTGAGAGAAGCCAAGGACAGTGCTCAGTGCAGCAATGATCTCAGGTGTCCCAGAGCAGGTACAGATTCTCGCTCCCTGATTCTCGCTCCTCCTACTACCTATGCTATAACATTTGTTTTCCAGTGCCTACCTTTATGACCAAGAATGTTAAGCATCCTAGAAATGGGGAGCAGAATTTCCTGCTTCCATAACACTTGCTCTCATAAACTGTCCCCTTGTCTCAGCAGACCTTGAATGTTTCTCCAGATTGTTCCCACTGGGATGTCCCTGGGTTGTCACGGGCACCTACCACTGATTTGCACCCCACAGCAGGCAATATGCATTCATACATATTTGGGTTTCCGTGTGTGCATCTCCACAGCAGAGAAAAGTGATGAACCAGTGCTGTCTGTTTTGAAGGGAATTCTAGACACTATTACGTACAATTAGACCCAAACACCACTTTCTACATCTTTAAGTTAGTCTGGGGGTTTTGTCTTGTAAAAGCAGAATACCAGGACCAGGTCCACCCAAGAACTTATTCTGGAGCACATGCATACACCTATCTGCAGTTTTGTGTGTAGCATTTGGAAGGTCTGATGAAAGTCCCTGTTCACGTTGATATTTTCTTCCTGACTAACTTTAGGCAGTGCTGTTCTGGGCCGTTTTGCTGTTCTGGGTCAGTTTGCTGTTCTTGGTTAATTCCTCATTCTTGGTTAGTTTGCTGTTCTGGGTTAGCTTGCTGTTCAATGTGAACTGACTTTAAACCGAGGTCTAAGGTGTACCATACAGAAAGAGTTTTCATGCCAAATTGGATTTCAAGTAAGAAAAAAAATTTCTTCCAGATACAAAAACTCCAGACCCTTGCTGCATTTCAACTACATCTCCTGTCCTGTCCTGTCCTGTCCTGTCCTGTCCTCTCCTCTCCTCTCCCTTTTTTTCCCCAAAGATTGAAGAAAGTCAAAGCCCTTGTTCTTTGTCTATTTGCAAAGACATAATTTTTTTTACAGTAAAAAGTAAAAATTCCTAAATCACATTATTACTGAAGAAAAAAGCAGAGAAAGACATTATCTTGGTGACATACAAGGTTCTTTATCCTTTTCATCTCACTCATACTATTTTCTTCCAATAAAGGTTTTGACAGCTAAGATAACATGTGGATAAAACAGCAGGTGTGAGTCAGACCTTACCCCGAATTTCATCCTGGAGAGAATAACAACTACAATCTAGTTTATTTTAAAACAAAAGACAGGAGGATTGATAAGAAAAATTATATAATGAATATTTTTCATTAACATGTAAATCTACAGTACAAGCTTAAAAACTCACAATACAAAGATATACATTACCTCTCCCACCTCAAATGTGTCTAAAGTCAGTCAATGCTAAGAATTTTTCCAGATAAAATGTGTGCGGTTTAGAACTGAAAGTTTTCTAATTTGTAGTAATGGAAGAAAATTAATGGTATGATTTATGATGTTTTTCTCTTTCAGTTATGCAGCAATGTCTGTGTTTCAAACGTTTTGTGAACGTGCTACTATTCGAGAAATTGTTTTCAGCTTTGTGTATATATGTATCTATCTATAGTGCAGTAAAAAAATTAAAGCATTTTAGGGTGTTTAAAAGGCTGTTTTTAAACTTCAATTTTTTGGTGGACTGACTTCTAAGTTGTTTGGAATATAGAGTACAAGATAATAATGAGAATGGCTTAACTATAGTGTAGCCACTGGAATTTTAATGTGAAAGTAAATGTCATGGCAAACTCTAGAAACAAAGCACAGACTGCCACTAGCTGTTCTCCGGATTTAAGTTACAATAACGTGATACTACGCATAGTTACTCTTGTGTAGAAGTCAAAATTATATTTGCTTTTAATTAAGGGTGGTTCTTGTCCCTGCAAGCTGCAGAGTAACCCCACAGAACCTCATAAACCTTGCTAAAATCTCACTGCTATTGTGAGTGACATGCAGTGGCAGCATAACACAGCAGAAGTAACACATGACAAGGAGACAACATTTAACATAACTCAGTCCAATACTTTTTTTTTAGTCACACAAAAATCAATTCCCTATTCAGGCAGATGTAGGCATTCACTGTATTTATCTCTGGACTTTGCTACTCTTCTCAGGTTTGTTGAGATGACCACTGGCAGCTCGGGCATTTAGGAGTAAGTTACAATCTTCTTTATACTACCATTTTTTTCTTGTGTTGTTCAATGTGGTTTTTAATAAATTATGCTTGGTATGTAAATGTGCACACACACATTGAAGTCTGATAGAACATTGGTTTTGAGATCTTCACCACCTGAAAAAGCTTTTGATCCACCAGTGTAATTAGTACAAAATCTTGAAATAATCTTATTAGATACTCAACTACAGTTAGAAGTATTTACTTTACAATAATGACATTAAGAAAGCTTTTTTCCCATCAAGTCGTATATTAGATTTGAATCTAAAAATAAATCTTTTTCTGAATCCTCATGTACTCAAACAAACATTCATTGCAATCATGTAACTAAATATCTTGTAATAGGCTGAGTAGTTGACTTAGAATTAAAAAGCCCTCAAGAATTCATAAAGCTCAGTCTTCCTTGTCGTAGCTTGTGCAATTATTGCCAGTGAAAAGTAGCTTTGAAAAGGTTTGTTAGAATATGATTATTGAACACTGAAAATTGAAATGGAATGTTTCACTTGAAGTAAGAATTTGAGAGTAAAATATACTAATTCTTTTTTGATTGCTCATTCATATATTTGTCTTACCATTTGTTACCAGTGCTCAGCAACTTCATTAATTCTCCAACTTCAAACTTTTATTTCTTTCAGGAGCAAAACTGTCAGTGAGGTCAAATGTATTGATATGTTGAGCTGTATAGATTTTATATAGTATTGAGTGCTTTTGCTGAGAGACACCTGAGACCAGTTGCTATAGTAATATTTTTCAAGAGAGCCCTGTGTTGATGTTGTGCATATGGGGTAGAATTGCAGAGAGGAAATGAACCACTTTGTTTTTCCATGCACAGGAAGGCCAGCCTGCACAACTGTTAACAAATGAGCAAAAAATGTCACAGATTGGTAGCCATTTGGAGGTGGGTGGAGTGGGAGGTGAGTGGAGAAGAAACAGGTCAGATCTGCACCACAAAGTCGGGGGAAGGTGTAAGTAATGACTATATATACATGTATTCTAATTATCTCATTAGCTGTCGGAGAAGATACCAAGAAGAGCATTAGAGAAGCGTGTTTCATCTCTCCAGTATGACTAATGACCCTTGCTGGAACATCTCATCTCCTTGAACCAGCTCTGTCAGCACCTGACCACCTGGTTCAAAGCCTTCACAGACAAACTTTGCTTCAGAGATGTTTTGCTTGAGAATAGGAGCTGGCAAGCAGGACAAGTGTCTCTGATTGTCTCCCTCTTCCCCATTTCCCTCCGCAAACACTTCCCATGTTTGTTGTCCTTGCTGGCCAACAAGTGGTGCCACTGTCGTCTTTCTGATTGTGAAAGAAGGAGAATAAAGTGTGCAGCAGCATTAAGGGTATCTTACTGGCCTGCTATAAAATTCTCTTTGATGCAGTCGGTCCTTAAGCTTGATTCTGTCAGAACATAAACTTCTCGTCTTTAACTTCTCCCACACAATGGCATTCATGCAAGCTGTGATGGTGCAGACTCACACTTTTCTTGAAAATCTCCCACTGAGGTGAAGCTTGTGTAAACAGGACAGGTGGAGTTTCAAGGAAAAATGGTGTCCAAAATAATGTTTGGAGTTTTTTAAGTTAGGCAAAGCTTGAGATATGACTACTAGTCTTACAAGCTAGGAAGTGATAATGCAGCAAGAAATAAAGGTGCTTTCCTGGTACAGAGCTGTTCTTTAATGGTGTGACTGACTGCCAAAGGAAAAATACTGGAAAGTGAGAGAACAAGAAGAGAAACCACGCATATGAGACCTATGAGACTGCGCATAGGCAAGGAAGCTGCTTGTGGGCTTGGGGGTCCTGGACTACTTAAGAAACCCATGGCCAAGAGTTGTGGAGAACCTGAGATAAGCAAAATATTTGTAGGGACATACATGGTTTTGCCAAATATTTAAATTTTTTATCAGCCACTAAGCTTGTTTATTGCTTTTGTTTCAGTCGAGTCACAGTTTATGCATCTTCATATGTCTGAGGATCTAATTATAAACCAAGAGCATTTGCAAGCTTTGGGCTTGCAAAAGGAGCACTAGATACAAGGAGTTCCTATGTAATCAGAACTGGTCCTGTGGACTTAACGTTTTGGAAATTCATTCCTCACTGGCTGTAGTTTGTGCTATGATGGATTAAGGCAGAAGCATTGAAATGAATGCTGATTTGCCTTTATACATTGTGCTGTTAACTTCAGAGCTTTGAGAACAATTTCTCAAGCAGTTAGATCTTCCCATGTGCAGGTTAGAGGGTTACTAACCTTGTCAGCCTTTCCAATGAGGCTTTCCTGCACATGTCTGAGCCAAGAGACACTGAAACCCATCTTGACTCAGCTCCAGGGACAGCCTAGAGCATGTCGAAGTGGGGGAAGCTGATTGTGGTCATTACAGGCACAGGGAGAGGATGCTGTGCCAGAACATTGAATGCTGATAGCTAGGACAGTAGCAGCAGGGCTTCCTGGTACGGGGCAGACAAGTATCTGATTTTAGGTTTATCCATCTTGGTCTGGGATGTGTGCTAGGAGTAAGCCCCTGGACTCTGAAGAAGGCAGTGTTTGATTGCCCTGTTCTGGTTTCCGGAGGTGGGTGGGAGATCATTACTTTGTTATAGTTAGTCAGCTTTGAGTACTCAGCTGCAGGTGCCCCTTCACCATACTTACCAGCAACATGTGGCTGCCTAAGTGGTGTCAGTCTGGATTCCTCTGTCAGGGGACCACTTTCATGCTCGTCCCTTAGAAAACAGGCTCACGAGAAGACCTAGTACCTGTGACCTTGCTGCATCAGTTCAGAGGCACCAGTGAGTACTGTCATAAGAGGCAACCCTAGAGTAAGCTACAGTACTCAGAAAATAAAAGCAGAGAATTTTTTTTTTAAAGTAAGACAGTTTTTTATCTTTTATAAATGTTATTAATCAATTGCTTATTTTTGTCCCTGGTTTGACTCACTTCTTCCAGTTCCATCACAGTTTAACTAATGTGTATCAAATGAGCTTCCAGCTACAGACTGTGCAGCTTGGCAAGTCACCGAGAAGATGGAAATTGATTGTTCAAATCAGTGCTCAGGGCTAAAACTGAGATGTATGGGTCACATTAGCTGCTTGCACTACTCTCATCAACGAGTGCAACATCATTTTAGGAATACAGATAATTGTAAATGAGAATTATTTTAAGCCAGTTTTACTATCTGTTATTTCATTCAGTGCTACTCAATCTGTTTTCACCAGACAATGTCAACGATAAGTTAAGGAACTCAAAGAACGTGAAGAATTATGTGCCAGCACTTTCCAGACTTGGTTTCATGAGAGTTACTGAGTGATGTTGAAATGCAGGTAAACACTGTTTTCATGCAGGTAAACACAGTTTTTATGCAAAGTTATGGACTGTCACATCTTTTTCAAAGAAGCATTGATGAAAGAGTCAGATACAGACTGTGCTTATTCAGGCTACAGAAGAGCAGATCCACAGCTATATCCTGGTTATCCTTAATGAATATCCTTGATAAGTAAGTCTAACTCTGTCTGGTGTCTCACAGACACCAGTCTGAGTATAAAATATATTGTTGCTTCTGCACACTCAAGTAACTCTCCGATGACGTGAAGAAAAGATAATATTCTAGAGGAAGTTGTGGGTTTGATGCATACAAAAGAAACAAAACACAAGTGGATTTATCTAAACAATTTTTTTAGTCTGTTTAATGTTTCTGTGGTTCCATGGGATCATAGAATCACAGAACATTCCAGATTATTAAGGACCTCAAAGGATCACCTGGTCCAGTATTTGTGGAAAAAGGAATCTGTATGAGATCATCTGTCACCCTGTCCAAAGGCATCATGAAAGCCTCCAGCGATGGGAACTCCACCGCAAACCTGGGGAGGTTGTTCCAATGATGAGTTGCTCTCACTGTGAGCAATTTCTTTCTTAAGCCAGTATGAAATCTCTCCCAGTGCAAATCCCATTGCCTCATGCCTTCTGCATGTGCCCACTTATGAAGAGACCTTCCTTCTCTTTGTATCCACCCTTTAAGTATCAAAATACTGTGACGTGGTGTCCATGAGCAGTGTCTTCTCCAGGAAGAAGAGGCAGAGCTGCTTCAGTCTTTCCTCAGGTAAGGTTCCTCAGGCCTTTGATCATCTTCATAACCTTCTTTGATTCTCTCCAGTCTTTCTGCACTTTATTGAGCTGTGGGGCCCAGAACTTCATGCAGTACTCCAGGTGCAGCCAGAAAAGCCCTGAGTGGGTTGGGATGATCCTGTCTCTGTCTCTAGCAGTGTCCCGGTGGAGACAGCCCAGGACTTAATTTGCCTTGGCTACTGCCATGGTGAGCTGTCAGCCAACATCTAGGCAGAAACAGGGCAAGATTTGATGTCAGTACCGACCATAAAATGGCTCTTTTTGGATACAAAAATATACAACCACACTTCCACTTATATACTGTATGCACATTAGCCATCAATTAAAATACAGGAAAAGTTTAAGCATTCCAAATCCCACTAGCAAACAGTTAATACACTTCCATATTTTGACTTTCACAGGAAAAGAAAAGAGCCATCAGAAAAGAAGGATCAATAAAATGTACTTGTCCTTGTAAAGAAGGTCTTTCTAGCAGAAAGATTTTTTATTATTACGTTTACCCTCCAGTGAATAAAAATATATGGTATGTAGGTAGAAAATGATGTTCCTGTCTGTTTTGAACTTTCAAGCCTTTCAACAGAATCTATCCCAATTTCAGACAAGAGTTTGGTTTCTGGTTGATAATGAAATGACTAAACAATTGCCCTGAATATTTGGTCTAGATTTCAGCTTGTTTCATGTAATTAGGTTGATATTTTCCAGATGAAAAATTCTCTCAGGTTTTGCCAGTGGATTCTGCTGCTTTCAGAACTCTTTTTTAAAGGATTCTTTCAATACCAAATTATTCAGAATATTTTTTCTTTGACCACTGATAATTTCCCCACTGTTGATGAAGTTTCATACATCTCCATATCACAGCCTGAAGAACACAAACTGTGTATTTTATTTTTAAGCACTACAAGGATACAAGGGTGTGAAATAAACTTTGAAAATCAGATCAAGAAAACATTTGAGTGTTTCACAGCATTATTGATTCCCTAGGACAATGTAGGCGGTCTGGATTGCTGACATGTTTTTAAGAGGTATCAGTATTTCTAAATAATCTGATTTTTCTATCTGTGGATAAGGAAGTAGTGCAAAGAGATCTGTAATAACAATTAAATTATTTTGTTGACAGCTTTTCTGTGGCACTTTGCCTCTTTAATTTTTTTTTCTTTAGTTGTTTGGTTTAGCTAAAAAAAAATCTCCCTTCAGGTCTCCATGCCTTCCTGAAACAACATGATATCTTAACCAGTTCCCTGATTCTCTTCCTTTTTTATTTATACAAAACAAAAACAGAAGCAGTTTTATTAGATTTGTAGCATACATGGAGCTTGTGACTCTTGTCTTCAGTTGTTGTTTGTCAGGTTTCTTTTGGTTTAACCTAAGTCTTTCAATATGAAGTGGAAATCTTCTTATGGTAGCGAAACTTAATTTTGTATCATATGTCTTGTTTCTAGAGCACTTTGCAGTCTGTCTGTCTCATTTCATGTGCCCACACACGAGCACAGAGCATCTTCCACCTCCAGTGGGAGTGTGACAGCCACACAAGCCCACTGGTAGCCAACCAGTGCTCTGCATGGCAGTGGCAAATGGGAATATCGGCCGGGGATGCCACATCAAACCCTCCTCTGCAGAGCATACCACGAGATTTTCACTTCCCATGAGGAGAAGATGTCTTACTTTCTGATTGTTAAAGAAGAGGACCATGCCAAGAACATGACTTAGTGGAAGGAGGGGCAATACCGACTTGTCGATAGTCTTGGCTAGCAGTCTTCCAGAGGTGAGACAAGGCAAATAGCTGGAGCATAAAAGCCTTCACTTTGTCCTTGATGAACAAGCTAAGAGGACCAAACCTATGAGGAAGCCATCAGCATAAGGTACAGCAGGAGACAGACAGATTTGCAGCCTACCTGAAGGTGATTCATAAGCCCCAGAACTCATAAGCTGCCTCCAAAAGCTGACTTTGGCACAGACATAGAAAGGACAGCTATATGCAACCAATGCTAATGTTCCTCAGGATTGGATTTCATGCTTCTGCACGACTGACATTAAGCAGCTGGCCTACAGTGTACACTAACATGCTGTGAGTGTTCCCAGCAGAGGGTCCAGTCCTCCATGGTAACGCTCTTCAGGGAGCTCTGGAAATGCTTTAATTATTAAAATGAATAATTCCTACCAACACATTTAATTGGAAAATATTACATGTTTAAATGGGCACTAATGGAAGGGCTCTGAAAAATTTGACTGTATAATAGAGTATGCTGTTTGAAGTGAGTTTTAGCAATATTTTTTCAGCGAATAACACCATGCATTATTTATCCTCTCTCTTTTTAATTCTATCTGATAGTTCATATGAAGAAGGAGTCACTGGAACCTCAGAAATAAAATGCAGATCTGTGAATTGCCCCCTACGAGCTTAACCTGCCACCACTAGCTCATCCTCCTTCCTTACTTCCTGTCCCTTAGCTTCCAAGGAAATAGTTCAATGAATTTATTGCTGCAGGACAAACTAGCCGCCTTGTTTCTGCCTCAGCACAGGGAGGACTGTGCAGGACTGACCAATTACAGGGACACTTGTTACCATAGCCTGACAGAGACAGGACATAATCAAAGGCAAGAAAAGGCCAGTGTGAGTGCAGACTTGTGGGAATCACAAGGGAAAAAAGGGCAGATAAGAAGGTTTCAGGAGACGTCTATCAGCCACACAGAGGAAGCAAGGATAGGTGTGAACAGGGATAACCAAAAGAGTCAGCAAATATCTGTAGAGAAGTTGCTACCTGGAGGTCTCAAGGCAGGGCTTTGGATCTTTAAGGTGCTTTCCAGCCTTATGACTCCATGATTCTATGAAATATACAGCTTCACAGCTGGAGTTATCTAAACTGTTAAACTTCCATTCTGCCATGAGAGAGTGACACTCAAAGAAGGATTTATGCCTCCAGATTAAGTTCTGCCCAGCCCAGAGCCCACAGTGGGCCTTTCCAAAGGGAAGGACCCAATGGATATGCTACAGCCCTGCAAAGTAATTGCACTCTCAATTGCCTGATCTGATCTAAAAAAAAAAAACAGTCTTCATGTTTCTTGGCATTTTTTTCTTCCTCGTAAGGTAAATATGTTACCTTCTGGATATAAGCATGGTGGAAAAATCAGGAAGCCACTTTTACCTGGAAGTTACCTTCTCTCCCTCAAAGTCTAGCAGGAAAATGAAGAGATGCAACAAAGAGACGTTCAAGAGAGGTATCGTCAGAAAAAAGAACTGTCAACAGAAGAGGGGAAGACAGAGAATATTTTCTGAGAAATAAAACTTTGATTTGAAAATGACATCTATTATTTTAACTGACTCTGAGCAGGACCCATAGGTACCAGTGCAAGGTTGTTTTATTCTGCCTGGTTTCCCAAATAAGCAATCTCAATCCTTTTTGAGCTCTTTCTCCTCATCGCAAACCAGACCATTAGTTCACACATTTTACCTCTTATTGTGACGCTGAAGCAAAACTGTGGAGCCTTTCTTATTTGTTGCAAATACGGCACTTTTCAGGCCGACCTTTTTTCTGTAGTTTTTTTTTTTCTCTCTGTGCATGTTCATCAGCTGCAGGAAGGCATTGAAAGTAATGTGATTTCCTGTGTAGCTGTTGAAGACTTCACACTCCTGAATTCCAAACAGAGAGATCCTGTAGGTATCTTCTTTGCCCAAAAAAGCCAGCACAGCATAGCACAGCAAGCTTGGGAGGGGAGCCAGCAACACTCTACTGCATTTTGCAACACTGACACATTGGTCCTGTTTGAGATTATAGTATTCATTGGTATCACACTACTGGCAGTAGTTACCTAACAGCCCTGCTGCAGCTCGCAGATGAAATTCAAGTACACCCAGAGCTCTGACATTACCCCACTTGTTCCCTTGGGTTTGATTCGGCTGTAGCACCGTATCTTGTCTGCAGCTTGGCTGCTTTTATCGATAGCTCTCTTTGAATTTGTGTCTTCTGCCTAACTTCTTGGTTTAAACTTTAACATGTTCCTTGAGTGAACAGCTTGCACATAGGAGTCTGTTGTGGCTGCTTCTGCTGAGTCAGGCATCAAAATCCAGCTTCTGGTAAGGAGTCTGTGACACAAGGACAAAGCTGCCTTTAATCCAAACCTTGGGTGTGATTTGAAGCTCTGATTAGCTCAATTATAACCAATTTCACCAACTCTCAACACATTTAAAAAGAAAAACAAAACAGGGGGAAAAACTAAGGCCAGGATCTTTTCCAGACTAGAAAAATAAATGAGGGTGAAAAAATGGCTTCAGTATGAAAAGACTGAAGTTTTTGCAGACACTTGAATATTTGCAAGCTCCTGGACTATGGTAAAACAGGAGCTGAACACACAGCTATATATGCCACAAGAAGAATTTTTGCGGAACCTTTGAGCTTGCTGGAAGGTGAATGTGAGTAAAGAGAAGCAAATGAAAGCTGTTGTACCCTGTTTGTTCACACCGCAGCTCCCTGCCCACATGGTGACTTGTCTTGCCAGCTCTGAAAAGCCAGTTTTTCCTTCAGGCCTCAAGAGGTACAAAAGACAAGGGCCTTTGGCTTTGCCTGTTGCTCTTGTGAAGTTTCAACATATATATTTCATTTTCTGCACCATAAAGACAGGTTCTGAAGCGTATCAGATGTAGTATACAGCAAAATACCACATATTGCAGTCCTGTTAGGAACTGATTTGGTCAAAACAATTTTGTTTAGCAAGCCTAAAACTCAGTAGTAATTTCCACATGACAGACACTCTCTAGAAACACTCATAAATGTTAAAAAATATACAAAAAATGGAAAATTAACCTAATTAATTTAGCAGGTAAAACTAATTTGATGCTGCGCGAATGTATGATTACACATAGAAGGAGGTATCTATGAGTTTAAAGTTACGGGAATAGTTGGGGATTTCAAGTACCACTAAAAAGAATGAAGAAAAGCTTTAATACTTGTTGAGCGAAAAGGGCTAAGCCCAGAAGATTTGGTGAGGAGGAGGGAATAGTTTTGCTCAAAGTGACCTTGCAGCTGGGAATGCTAAAAATGCCAGTATGAAAAAACGCCATTTATTATGCCTAATGTTGTTCCTCCTCTACCTGCAGGGAGCCTGTGACTGCAGGGAGCCTGTGACCCCAGGGAGCAGAGAGTCTGTGTCCCTAGGGAACAAGAGCCTGTGTCCCAAGGGAACAAGAGCCTATGTCCCCATCCAGCATTGTTAGCAAGGTAATGACATAAATCTGCTCTCAGCATTTTGGCTGTGATTTGATGTTGCCCTTGGTTACCCCTATGTGTTGATTCACACAATGTTATAGGTTAAGCACAGTAAATACCTTTCATTTAAGACAATTTTGAATATGGTGTTCTTACAGAGCCAGAAAGCTAAAACAATACTTTCTGTCTAGAAACATCAATTTTCATGTCAAATCTCTGTTTCCAACAGACCCACAGAGCTAAAACTCTGCAACTAGCATATAGCTCATATCTATAATGAAAATCAAAAAGCAAAACCCCTGTAACAGGAGAGCACATTTAAATTACGTGCCAGTGAAGCAGAAATTAATTTAGATGTGATTAATATCCTTCACTCTTCTTTTATCTTTGATGTTCTGAAAGCAGGTAGGTCTTGAAGGCAATGTCTGGTCAGGCTCTGGGCCAAAAGATTCTATCTTCTGAAATTTTAAACTTGACAAGAAAAGTAAATATAAAATAATTAAGCTGAAATCCATTTTATTTCCTAAGTTAAACAGATTTCCAGCTGCCTGCTCAATATAGCTACACAGAGAAAAACAAGGCTGAGGGTTTAGATAAGATACTGTAGTTCCACTCTGAAGATGAGGCTAAACTTGAATCCTCACTGTTTTGAGAGAAAGAAAAGTGCTAGCTAGGCAGGCTTTTATGGAGGACAGGCTGAGTAGAGAGCTGAGACTTAAAATTGCCATTAAGTTCGGAGAGGTTCAAAATTAAAAATTAAATCTTCATGTTTAATCTTGAGCAAATAAAAAACCCCACCCAGTAAATCCCATTTTTGTAGGGGTGGGGGATTGTTTTTGTACAGTAATACAGTTTTATAAAAGCTATAATACACCAGTCTTCCTGGGGATTGCAAAGGTGGTGGTGATGTTGTTGACAGAAAAATGAGAAGGGTTTTTGAAGGTTTTTTACACTTAGGTTGTCTCAGCTTGACAGTTTGATTTCTCAAGTTCAAAGAAAATCCTATCAATATTGACACATGCTTCTCCCCATCCCTTTATCTTTGGCTTGAGGCTGTCAAGCCACTTCATCGCACACCCCCTGCCTAGCATTCACTCTGCACCGGGAGGGAAAGAGCTCTCTAACTTAGTCTGAACACTTTGAGATGACATGAAGAAAGTGAAACAGGTGTCCTGAAAGACCAAGGCTTTATTGTGGTTTTAAAAACCAGGATTGCATTTTTGCTGTTTGGCTTGTTTTACCTGCCCTGACATCTGGGGAATGCTTTTTGGATCATCAGTAAGCTACACCAATTTTCTTAGCTATCTAAACAAAAATCCCTTGACATCTGTTCCAGCTTGCAAGTTCACCTTTTTCAAAAATACAAAAGCATGGCAAAGAGAAATGCATTTTTGAGTCTTTTTCTGACCTCTGTGGGAGAGACTGATAGATCAGTCAAGTGCTTCTTCCTCACATGGACTTAAACTGCCTTTCCCTCTACGTGAGCTTGCACTTGTATTAGTTTCAGTGAAAACTCCAGGCTGTTACCCTGTCCCTTCCTTCCTTTAAGGTTAGTGAAAATATTCCAGCTGGGATTTACTTTTAAGGTGTGTCCTTTTTTATAAAAAATTGCAGCAATCTTAGGCAAACAGAAGAACAGCAGGCAAGAGGAATTCTTTAGCTAGCCAATGTTCCATATTTTATTTTCCAACAGAGAATCTTAACAATCACCCATTGTGTTAGAGAGCCACATGATGATAATATAAATTCACTGATGCAAACCAAAGAGCTACAAACCTTTCTAAATCAACATAAACATATCCCCAAATCTGCGTGTAGACCAGCCGACAGGCGTTCCCTCTGTTTTCCTAGGAGCCTTGCCCAAGGCTGGTTGTGCTCAGAGCCACGGGTGAGTGTGAAAGATCAGAGCAGAGCTGGGGTTCACTGCAGCAAGGCACCAGCCACCCTCCTCAGCCAGAGGGTTTGGCTTCTTCATTAGCTAATGACAGCTGAACCATTTCTCCGATGACACATTCGTACTGCCATGTGGGAACAGAATGCCATCTGTGCATGTTGTGTGTCCCACAGAGGTTATGGTGACATTTCAGAAACCTCTAGGCCTCTTCTCAGAAGATTGTTCTGGTCTATGAGTCTCTATTATTGCAACATAACTGGTCTGGAGGCACACGGCAGGGTGTGCTGCTGAGGAGCCCAGGGTCTGGGATTCATAAATCCCATCTCCAGGCAACCAAAATAATCAAAGTAATAAATTTATTCATATAATTATCAACATAGTAGTCTTGTGGATGATCCATAACACAAAACACTTTCAAAATGAGATTGAAGATGTTAGGTGTCTTGAGCTGTTTGAATGCTGTGAGGAAAACTGTGAGGAAAACTGTGTGTTTCCCTCCGTACTGGGATTTTATCTTGTATAAAGGGAAAAATAACTTTTTTAATAATTAAAGAAAACATAAACTGCTCAATGCAGTTTTGAATTTCACTCATGCAAATATTTTTCCTAATGACAGGACCTCTGTAGATTCTCAGTGCTTTCAGCTGGAGAAGAGATGCACAAGGACTAGCTACATGACAGACTTTTTCTGTCTCTTTTGTGACTGCAGGAAAGAATTTTTTTCCTAGCACTAGCATGGAAGTAGTGTTGCTTTATAAAGTAATTTTAAATTCTTCAAATAAAATGTGTATATTAAAAGAGCAATAGCCAAATAGCTTGTGTTACCCAAGAAAGCCTCTCTGGGCTGCTCTGTCCTTTGACCCTAGAAAGTTAAATTCTGTTTTCACTTCTGAATAGAGCCAGAGCTTTGTATTGCTCAAATACTACATTTTTCCAACTACATAACTAGTAGGAAAGGCGGTCCCTTGGATAGACAATACGAGTCACTCATGATCTTTCACTTTTTTCTGTTCATTTAAAATCAGAAAATTGTTTGCAAAGCCCATCTCATCTTGCTTTAAAATTTATAGAATTTAGCCTTTAAGCAGAGACAAGTCTGAACCAAAATTTAAGAGCCAGCTAGAGGGCATGTTGGTTCTTAATGGCACTCACATACAGACTCCTACATTCAGACCTCCAGCAAGATATCACAGCATTCTCAAACCCTGTGGTTTGCCACTGGATGGCAAAAGGAGAATACTGCCCACGGCTGAGACAAGAAAAGCAGCTTTCCTAACCCACTATCAGTGTGCAGGAAATCTGCAAGAGGGGCTGGCATTATCAGGGATGCATCCCTCAAGAAATCTCAGATTGCACATGTCTTACTGCACACCTGTTCTCAGAAATATGTTTCTCAATATCTTAAGTGAGAAGACACAGAAAAAATATTAATAGAGTTTTTCATTTAAGCTTCAATTGATTAGTTGGAGATTGATGGAACAACTTACTTGACAATGGATTCATTAAAAAATTAGGCTACTACTCAGTCATTTAGCAAGATCAGAATGAGTTTTAAAAAAATATTTAGTAACATTTCAACATCATTCTATATACTAATTACAGGTAATTGCCTAGTTCTGTAGGCAGTCAATCAATTCTGTATATTTTTAAGAATCTTCCCTGCTGCTACTTTATGACTATGGAGGAGCTGGAAAAGATAGTCATTGAGCAGAAGTATCCAAATCACCCTGCATACATGCAATAAAGGTCACGAAGATCACTCTTCTATTTAACAGCGTGCCAGAATGTGTGGCTTCTGTGAGTTTCATGCTGTATCTCGCTCATTTTTGTTCCTTCTACTTATACTTTACCAGCATGATAAGAGATCCACTGTGTCATGACCATGCTATGCATACAAATATTACATAATTTCTTTTGCATTTGTGGTTCTGCTGATTAGATGATCATAGAGAAGCAAGGTCTAATTACAGATTGGAAATGGTTCAGCCCTCTCCAGCATCTAGTCACAGGATAGAGGGTGCTTCTGGTACTGCAAACATTGCAGAAAAAAACCCCAAAAGAGAACACTAGATCATGCTGTTGAAAATAGTTGATTTGCACCAAAAATCAGCTGACAGAAGAGGACAAAGAGTTGGATCCACAATAAGGGTCCCCAACAGAGTATTCTATATAGAAATTCCATCAATCTGGAGATGTTTTAATGCATGAAGAAACAAATCAGACATTTGTCTTCAGGTATTTCTACTTCGTACTTCATTTGTTTTCAAAATGCCACCTTTTTTTTCCCCACAACTGTAGATCCCTTCTCCTGCCATCCATAAAATTGCTGAAGATGGGTAATGTAACATCCAAACAGAGACAGAAAATTGAAATAAGCATGCCACTTGGAAAAACCAGACTAAGAAGTCAGCTGAAACCTCTGTAGCTGTACAGAAAACAAACCATCATCAGAAGGTGTGAGCGAAGTGATGGAAGCGGTGCAGTGTGAAGATGTGCAGACTGCACCACAAGGCCTCTCATCCCTTCCTGAGTAGATATGCAGTACATGCTTTTCTATTCAAGGAGCACCTCTGGAGGAAGAGAAATTTCCATCTCCAGGTGACCAAAGATTTCTTGAAAGACAGCAAACACATTTTGCTCTCACCTTGACTCTCAAAGGGGCTGTGCTGCTCATAGCTTATGTTCTCCCTCCACCAAAACTATTTGCCAGTTTCCATAAACTTTGCCTGGCTCCCATACCTGGACTATTATGGCTTCTTCATTTCCACTATTTTCTTTCTTGTGGTTGATATCTTCAAACCAAAACTTTCTTGTGCATAAGATGCAGCTGTGATTATTATTGTTCCATGGTAATATTAGAACAAGACAGTGGATGCTGCTTGTGAAATAGTTCATGCAGCTTTCCAGATATTGTTAAATTACTTTGAAAGAGAAAGAAAAATAAGCCAAAACAAAGCCAAAACAAAGAAAGTTTATCCATGGAAGAACTGGACTGGCAATATAACTCTGATTAATGCTTATGCATGAAACATTTACGTATGGATCTTACACCTCATACTCAGGGTTTGGGTCCACATAAAAATTAGTGATACCTAGAAAGCTCATGACTTTAATTAGAGTGAAAAGTTCTAAAAGCCATGTGCAAGGTAGCAATACCTAGTATTTAAAAACTACTAGGAAAAAAAAAAAGGAAAATTTTTATTTATGCTTCCATCTTTGAAGCCATTCACGCTCCTGCTGCCTGATACTCTTCCTGAGGTAAAGTTTTATGTGTACCTTCAAATCAGACCAAAAGGAGACTATCATGTTATGCTACATTTCTATCTTCATCCACAACCTCAAATTATATTATTAGCTTCTAAAAGGTGTCTCAGACTGAGCCAGAAGACAGTGATGAGCAGTATAGTTTAAGCATACTGCAATTTTAACATGTTCAGATTATCTAGAATGATAGTTCAGTAATTTCTGCACAAGGTGCCAAATTTTCAAAGGGTTTCTATAGCTGCAACAAAATTTTTAACACATATACTTGTACCTGAGAAAATAACCTGAAGAGTCAGACATATCTGTATGTTTCTGTGTGTACCTTCTCTCTTATATAAAAACAGGATGCTATGCTGCAACCAATTAAGATTAACCTACTAAAATTTAAACAAAATTACTCTTTTTTTATTGAGAAGCAAAAGGTTTCACTAACACAAATTAAATTACTAATCATTAAAGCACTTTAACAGATAAAAAGGAACACATAGGAGTGGATAACATAGCTGCCCCTCGCGGGACAAAGAACAGAAGCATTGCTACAAAGCTAACCTGTTCAATCTCGCCGGTGGGAGCAGCAGCCCACCATGTCATTTAACTAGATAACAAGTTTGAATGTGACAGATTTCCAATGGAAACACCTTATTTTGCTTCAAAAATCTGTATTTCTTTTGCAGGCACAGCAAAAGCATACCATACAAATACAGTATATTTATAATTCTTATAAAATTTAAGTAAAACCTCTCACAAATACACTCTTCACAACAATTCACAATGGTGGGAGAAAGTCTCCCATATACAAAATGTCTTCAGGTAGATTTCCATGCAGAAAAACATGTTGTCAGGGTCTGTAGCTGGTGACATTTTATGATTTCAATGGTCGAAGTTACTTTCAGAGGAAAATTAGGCAAAAAAAAAGGGGGGGGGAGGAGTGGTGCAGGGAGCAAAAGTGCTGTGATGTCCTCAGAGGAACATCCTCCCAAGTGTAGGTGTCCTTCCTCCCTCGTGCAGCAGATGATTTACCTCAAAGCACTTTCCCGAACTAACACAACAGGTTTTCATCAGGACCTATTTGAAGGCTCTGCTGGCTGGTGGTGCTTTTAATGTCCAAGTGTTTGAAAGATAAATTACTTGCTGGTAGAACTGCTTTGTTAAAGTTTAGGGCTTGATATGCTTCAATGATCTCAGTCCTAGGTGGGAGTTAACAAAGCTTAGGAAGAAGGATGTATCAATCATATTGGACACAAAGAATGCAGAATTTACAGGCCACCAAGGCATTTGGCAGAGCTCTGTTGAGCTTTGTGCTAGTGTGTTACTGTGTCTCCCGGGTCTCCAAATGAAAGCCAGAGCAGCTGCCACAGGGTAGGGAAATAGAGGAATGAATCTCATCCCATCATCGGCAGCCTCTTCCAAGGAGAATTTGCTGTAACAAGAGCACAGGGGTGGCCATGGGCAAGGCCACGAGACCTACAGCATAGCACCAGCAGTGTGAGCACAATACAGGTAAAATACTGCTCTGGAGGCTCTGGGAAACACTGTCCCCACAGCCCTGGGTCAAAGGGTACAGAGCTGTGAGCAGAAAGCAGCAGTGGGGCTGCAGGTGGAGCAGCCAAGGAGCTGAGCAGAAATGACACCCGTGTCGGAAGGAAAAGAGGATGGTCATGGAGTCGCTGCCATTAAAACCCACAGGGCTGTCATCTGTGGAAATCGGTGAGGAGCAAAGGGCAGTCAGCCTTTAAACCCCTCTGCCTAGAGCCTCATCATCCCCCTTTTCTTATTCAAATGTCAGAGCAGTGGCTTCAATTCCTTCTGCAGCTGATTAGGTTAGATTATCTGATTAGAAGAATGCTAGCACATGAGGGCTGCTGATACTGCTCCTTTGCAAGACATATGTATTGCAAATACTTGCACAATTTGCAATCCAATGATTTTGTTGGTAGGTCAGATTTTAGGTATAGAACACACTCTTCTGTATAAGTCTATTTTGTGCCACTTTTGCAAGCAAGGAGAAAGGAAGAACAATAGAAAAATGATAGAAAATGGAGAGACAAGAATCTGAAAACAAAGGAGGGAAAAAGGAAAAAGTATTTGTCCCATAAATTCCCCAGAAATAAATTGTTAGAAAAATTCATCTACTTATTAAGTCCAGCATAAACAGCAGCAGTGGAATAGTGACATGCATGGTTAACTTGACTAGCTTGAACATATTTGATGAAAAAATAAATCTTGCTTCAAAATATTTTTCCCCCAAAATAACAGTTCAAGATTTGTTTACCTGATGCAGAGTGATGTGACAGAAAAATTTATTTTCAGGAAAGGAAGGTTTCTCATCAACATGGTGTGTGATACATGAGGATTGAGCTGAGCAAAGAAGAGCCTTCTGCATCAACAAAAGCCTGAAACTGGAGTTTGGATACAAAACCTTTTATGTAATTATGGCCCATGTACAGGAGATAATTTCATAAATCCAGTGATAGTTATAGTAGAGCAAATGAGGGCCTGAAAGAGCCCTGTGGTACATGCTGAATGTGAGGACTGAGAGCCAAAGCTACCACAAGGATCCTGCCAAGTGTTCGTATCTTTGAATATCTAAACATTTGCATAGATTTTTACTCTGTCTCATGGACTGTATCTCAGTATCTGAACTGCAAAAAATAACATGATTTAAAATATTTGTATTGTAATAACTAATTGTCTAACAGTTTTCTCCTGGTAAAAGTAACCATCAAAACTCTTGCTGCAATATAAAAACACCTTTCGCAAAGCAAAACCAGCTAACTGAGAAACAAAGCTGTTACGAAGCAGCCCATGTCAAAATGGGTGCCTTTTCCACCAAAAGGTTCTTTCAAAATTTAATAACTTCATCAGATCCTGATAGTACTAAACAGGGTCACTGGAAGAGGCTCCCCAGGGAAGTGGTCCCAGCACCAAGCCTGACAGAGTTCGAGGGGCATCTGAATACTCTGAGTCATTTTGTTTAGTTTTAGGTAATCCTCCAAGGACCAGGGAGTGGGGCTCAATGAGCCTTATGGGTCCCTTCCAGTCTGGGATGTTCTGTGATTCTCTGATTCTCTGTGAACATGCCTGGAGATCTTCATCAGCGTTGCAGGGTGACAAAGCTGGGTCTTGAGATAAACAGAGTCTGCTGCTCTTGGCTCTAAACGGTGTTTGAGAGCGTTTATAATACAGTGTTGCCTGCTGGGCTAAACATGTACTTAGATTGTAAACTAGTGGGTTTGAATGACATACTTTTATAACCAGCTGCTGTCAGACTGACTCAAGGTTTTGCTCTCTTTACCACACCACTCTTTTCAGGCCAAAGTTTCCAAGCCTAAACACAAAGACAATTCTTCTCTTTAACCAATATCCATTTCAACAAATTTTCATAAAGACTTGATTGCCTTGTAACCAGCTTAGACTGAGAGAAGCAAATGTCTTCATGGAGAATCAAGTCATGTTAAATCACAACATTCAGCGCCTGAAAACGTTTACTAGCACCTCAGCATAAAGAAAACAGCTGATACAATTTTCAGCTACCTCCTTTTTGATGACACAGTGAAATGTATGCGTTGTCATCCAGAGAGTTTCTAATAACTAGACTAGGTGCGTGTACACAGCAGCAGATGTTACAAAAATTTGCAACAAAAACCAGTGCTGAGCAGGCCAACAAAAAATCTGCATTGAAGATTGGAAGATGGAGAAGACCAGAATGAAATCAGCAAAAATTGCTGGATTTGTGCACAAATTAAAATGAGATGCCACAGCCAATGTTAAATGTGAGGTATCAGATCTAAATTAGATAAAATTGATTATGAAATGAATAATTACAGTATGGTAACACACTTTTATCACTTTTAAATCAAAACCTAGCCATGCTCAGAGAGTCTGCAATATTTCTGAAGGGAAGAGCATTAAGCTCAGAATGCAGCCATTTAAACCATTTGCAAGGCAAGACTCAAATAGGCTTGATGGCTTAAATTAAACAGTTTATCCAGAGCCATCAGTGCATCAGCGTGATTGATATGGACACCGGGAGAGAGGCCGTCTCTGCAAGAAGGAGTGTGTAAGGAACCTAAGGAAATGGGCACAGGAAAGGAGCTGATGGGAAGCAAATGATCAGCCAGATCATATTTCTCCTTCCTGACATCCCCACCTTAGTCTCCCCAGCCTCTCTCCTGCTCTGCAGGGTCTCCTTTGTCTACCAATGGCCATTGCAGAAGCGTGCCACAAGTGTGTGGATGGGGGTAGCTCTCAGGAATCTGCTTGGCCACAGGGTGCTCCTGCCCTGGCGACACCAGAACATCCTGCTCTGGCTCTGGGAGAGCCAGTTCTGCTGCCAGCCACGGTTACCCGTGGCCACTGTGAGCAGTGCTGTATTTCCCCCAGTCCTGCTTATGGCCCCCCAGCTGCTCCTGTGGCCGATGAGCCGCTCAAACCTGCACATGTGTTTCCCACGTCTCCGGTACCTGCTCCGCGTCACAGCTTCTCATCCTCCATGCTGCCCCCTCTCAGACCAGCTGCTCATCTAGGACACACCTCCATGAAATGCAATGATAGCAAATCCATCTTTTTCTGCAGTCTGCTGAGGCCTGACAGGACACAGCTGAGCTTTCATGGGGGTAATTTGTGATTTTATCCACAAGAAATACAAGGGGATGATCTTACATGACTGAAATGCTATTTACACTGGCAGACTGAAGTTCTAACTCATTTCTATTGCAGGGGATGTGCTACAAATTATTAGAATTAAATTTTAAAATGTTTGTTTGCTTTTGGTTTTTTTTTTTTAAATCCATAGATATAACTGGAAACATGTCTACATAAATTCCATCTTCACATGAAGGTAAGTGTTTATGCCAGCCATGCCATAGTTTATTCTCATCACTCTGGTCATCACCTGTTTCTTTTCAAGACAATACAAATGCACAGTGTATCTCTTTTCCTCCTTCTTCTCACCATAATGTTAAATCATTTAAAAATTTCTGAAAAAGTTAAAAGTCTAACCTTATTTTCCATGCTTCCCATTTTATACAAGCCTAGGGGTGACAAGTAAAAGGCAGTGTGTATTTCACAAGACAAAAAGAATGAATAGTAAGTGGCAGCTATATTGCAAATGTCAGTGTACAAAGGCAACACTGCTTTCTTAGACACCTGCACTACCTCCAGGCTCACGAGAAGACACCAGAGAGAGGCTTTTATACACAGTGGGAATTGCATCATTTAGAATCACAAACAGGGGTAAGTATATTTTTTAAATTGCTTGGTTTGGCCATGCAGGGCAGAATGGGCACAGAAGTTATTTCTGTGAGGCAGTGGGGAGCAAATGAAGTCACAAAGTGAAACCCATCAATCTTCTGAAAGCAACAAGGGTGGTAGCATATCAAATGAAAAGCACAAGTAAAAAAAACCAGGCGTTGTTCTCACATTGTCACTGAGGATCCTGTTAGCCTCAGCTGTCATGTTTACCCCCAAGTCAAAGACATAAAAAATTTCAGACAAATTGTACTGCTGCAACTCTTCCTGTGGGTGGAATAGGAACAATAATTAGATAGGGGTCAGTGTTGTGTGACTTCTACAAACAGGTAGATTTGTTATTTAGTACGTTTTGAAGAAATAAAGTTTTCTCATTAGAAGGATCCTGCTGACAGCTTCTTGTTAAGGCAACCTGTCAACAAGGTGGTGAGCAAATACGACGTAAACTTTTGGCTAAAAACGGTGCATAACTATTGTGTTTGTCAGGTATATTGCATACCCGTGGGGCTAGAAAATATTCTCAGGACATATGACTCCAGCAGGGCAGGACTCCACCACACAGCCCACAGCAAAAACCCCATTTTGTATTACCTGTTTCCAGTACTGGCATTAGATGCCTGTAAACCACAAAGAGCCTCCCAAGGTCTCCCAAGCTCTCTTCCAACCCTCTCAAGGTCTTTTTGTACAAGCCCTGTATAATGGATCAGAACCAACACCAGAAGGACCGCTATATGGAGTGGATCACACATCACAGAAAATAATAGATGTCTAGCACCACAGCACCCTGTGAACCCACGATTAAAAACCTGATGTCTAAAGCACAAGGTGCTCATGTTTCTCTTTTGCAAAAACATCATATTTAATCCAGAGAGGAAGGGAAAGAAGAGTGTCATTCTTGAAAAACAAATTGTTTTTCTTCAGACATATGTTACCACCAAAACCAAATGGAGAGATCTCGAATAAGCCTTCCTATCTGGAGACCTCAAAGAAATCCTGCCAAGTCGTGTATGATCTGTGAGAAATATAAATGGCACTTTTGGATAAAACACCATTAAATAAACATAAGTTTTGGATATTAGTGACTCAATGCGAAAAATTTAAAGGATGGTGGTACTAGCCTGTGTCAGTTTCTTTTTGTTATCCTGACCTAATTTTTTCTTACAAATATACACATACACTCCTGAAAGGTTTGACTGACTTGTCTCTTAGGGAATATTATCAGCTGTCTAAACTGCCTCATATGAAAGATCTCTATTGCTACCCCCTTATTGGCATTTTCTGTGTATGAGTGAATAGAATCAGTCACGGTGCAACTGATAGCAACGCCTTTGCTTCCTACCCATGCAGGAGCTGCTCAGCTCACAGCACTTGACAGAGCAGGGCCAGGCTTGCAGGTGGAGATGCTGGAGGTGTAGGAGGTGCAGTGGCCAGAGTACCTTGGGCTACAGCAGGGGCACACTGATGGCTTTGGCGTTCTTGCCCTTTGTGTTCATATCCTCTGATACAGTAGCTGCTGTAAATTCTTTGTTGAAGTGCCTACATTGTCCTGTTAAAATGCCTTCTCAGTACATCACTGTGCTGTGGGAAACTATGGTACCCTAGAGGAAAAATGTCCCAGCCTTTACTGAGCTAATTTTTCCCTACAGAAAAGTGAGGAGATTATTTTATTTATAAAGATATTAACTCAATAAGTGTTTTTCTCACTTGCTTCCCATCTTTTAGCTGCGATGAAGAGGCAGTGATTAAAATGGAGAATAAATAAATCCTACATGTATAGCCCAGTGGTTTAAGGACTGATGCTGAGGAAAAACAGAATATTTTTCCATTTTCGTGTGACCCAATCAATGGACTGAATTCTAAGCATGGTCACAGTGCCCTCTGCTGAAATACAAAGCCCTACATGAAAAAATAAACAGCGTTAAAAAACCCAAACAGGCATAAGAATAGCATAATTCCTATTCATACATGAATGATAAAAAATAGTTTTGAAAAGGTATTTGTGACTTTAGGCTTTCCCTTCACAGCAATGTTGTTGGGAAACATTTTGTTTCCAACTTTGTTGTTCCGCTATGAAAACTGTGCAGCATAACTCACAACAAAAACCACAGAGAGCATTGTTAAGGCACCTTCCCAGCCTGACCATTCGCGAGACTCTGGCAGTCACACTCCCACTGCCAGAGACTGTCACTGCTGGGATGGAAGCCCCTTCACTCCAGTGACCTGATGGGTCCCCACCTGACTCCTACACATTCTCACGGGGTCAGCCCAGGTTTCCTGGCTGGTTTCTTGAGCCTTTTTTCTTAGTGGTTGAGGGAAAAAAAGATGGCTAAGAACAGGGGAGAGAAAAATATCTAATATTTATTTAAGCCTGAACTAACGTGAACTAATGAGCTTTATGCATTTGACATCCCTTAAAAGAATGGATCTGGAAAGAAGAACTCCCTAACAGGCAAGAAAGAAAGGACTCAGATGCCCCTCCTGATATGGTGTGCTGGGAAATGCATGGGGCCTGAGCCCCTGCACAGTGTTTAAAGAAAATGTGTAAGGAGTAGGTTAGGAACAAGAAACTCCACAGGCTCAGCTACAAGCATGTTTGGAGTAGGCTGCTGTTCGATTATTAGCTGGCACCAAATATCCCAATGCAGTTGCTGTCCTCTGTCTCCATCTGTACCTTTCAATCTGCTACTGAAAGGCAGAAGCTGTGTTTATTGCCATGCGTATCTGCTCTTCAGAATCCACACACTAGTGTTTGATGAACGTATAGCTCTGAAAGAAAAGAAAACCCAACCATCTAGCTGAAAAAGCCAGACTCCTACCTCCCAACCGAGCTCAATTTCTCCTGTCCCCAGTGCATTGTTGCCATGTTTTATACAAGAGGCAACAGCTTCTGAGGCTTCATTGTTGTGTTTTTTAATTATAATGTAAAATGGCATGAGAGCTATGGCAGAGCTATCTGAGAACATGCCTGCTGGTTGGTTAAACCATGATCCTCAGTCATGCTGAGAGTCAGCCTCAGATTTCACTCAAGAGCCTGCTCTCAGGTTCGCATTTGAAGGTGGACGTGTGTTGGAGATTTTCTGCGAGTAACATCTGCAGTTTAATGCTCCCGTTGGAGTCGAAGCTAAGAGGCAAGAAAAATCTCTTCTTCCATAACTTGTGTTCTTTCTTTAAATTCTTCCTTCATTTCCCCAGCACTCCCATCCAAGATACTCGTTAATCTGTGCCCACGGCAATGCATGCTTTATGTTTCTTATTGTGATGATCAAATGATAGCTCTGAGTTCACTTGAAGGTTATTCTAATTTCCTCCATCAAGATTTCAATTTAGAGGCTTACACTAAGCGATTAATTAAAGTGACCTTTTTTTTATTACAACAAATTCATCTTAACCAGTTAATGTGGTGGGAAGCCTTTCTTTGTTGCTTTGCCTGGCAGGGAGATCTCCTGAAATTGCAGTATCTGCTGGACAGGTGCCAAGTGGCAAAGCAATCCACAATCCCTGCCATTTGGCACACGCTCTTCTGGCTCCAGGCGTGCTGGAGCTGCCAACACTCCAGCAAGTGATCCCTCGCCATCACAGGCTGTACCTGAGACACACCAAAAACACTTTACACAAACAAGCACAAGCCTCCCAGGGTCTGAGATATCCTGTAGTAGCTAACATACCTGAAAGGCTCAAGAAAAGCTGTGTTTCAAAGAAGCCTCACTCCAAAATGTTTCACTCCAGAAATATCTGGCTACAGATTCTTCTGAATTTCTGAAGTGCTCAGCCATATCCTTCCTCTGTCTGTCTGCTGGCTCCAGCCAGGCAGGCCTGACACCTCCACTTCTCTTCTGTGAGTCTGTGTATGGTTTCTCTGAGTATGAGAGAAACACACAGCATGCTTGGAGGCTTTTTTCTGCATCTGATAGCAGTGCTTGTAAACTCAGTAGGAGTAAATTTGGGGTTTGCAGATCACAGCACTTCTTGCTTCACAAGCGTGACCTTACTGGAGGCACAAAAATGTAAATTCTACTGGTCAAAGCAGCCCATATCCTGATGCCAATCTTCTCTTGAAAAATTTCCTTCATAAGAGAACTTTCCTTTTTTTGGTAGTATTCCTGGGAAAATTATTTTGCTGGCAAATGTATTCATCTGCCTGCATTTGCTTTTCCATATCTGTCACCTTTTGATCTAAGTATCTGTTAGGATGAGAGCGTGCATTACTCTGTCTGAATCAGATGTGATAACTGTGCTGAAAGCTGGAGAATTTGCTTCTCTGCAGTTCTGCAATGAATTATGCATGACAGACAAAGGAAATCAGTAGCCACTGCACTTGTTTTGCCTCCTCTGCCACTGTCTTGGCCTAACACACTCTGTTCCCTGGCCCCTTTTACAGAAGAGCTGTTTCCTGCACAGGAACCTATTCCTGTTTGTGACATACTTTATCTGAAAAAGAAAAATCATGCCAACATTTACAGACTTTTTTTTCCTAAACTAATTCTCTTCCGTGATGAATCAACTCTTTTTATCTATTCTGTGATCCCCCCACATTTTCCCTGGGACAGTCTCTACACACCCATTAAAATAAGCTCTCAGGATGAGCTCTGGTGACTTTGCTGGAAATTAAAATATTCCTATATATAACTACTGCATTGGATTTCAAAACCAGACCTGAAGATCTGGATATCCCATTCCTGGTGGATTATTACATGGACTGCATATTCTTGGTACCAGTATAATTGGCTTCCTATCTTCCAAAAAATTATGTACAATTGTATTCCTATAACTTACCTGTCACATGAAAAATAAGCCGTATTACAACAACGTATCAATGCCAAGGAAAGGCAGAGAAATCAGTGAAAAGTCAGCAAAAACACACAAACACAACCTCCCCCCCCAAACACACACCTTGTTACCCACTGTTACATGGAGAAAAGGGGGTTTTGTTCACTTTTGTTTTTCTCTAAATCTCACTGATGGGTCCTCTGAATGCAGTTCAGTTCATTAATTGTTTATGAAGGGGGTTCACAGGTCCAATATAAGAAGTTGGTTTACAAGGAGTAGAAGTTAAAGCAAGAGTTAATGGACTACAAAAAGAAAAGCAGAATTAAACACTCAATTTAGGTACAAATTGCCAAATTATCTCTGCAACAATTATGAACAAAACCCCACACTTGCATTCAAACACTTGTTCTTACGACCTTAACCTCAGACAGCTGATTGTTCGCAAGTTAAGCATTTATTGGATGACGACTTAAAAAATTTACAAAGATGGCCAGGGTAATTACTGTCTTTAGAGATCAAGGATTTGCCTGTACTTACATTTTTGCATCTCTGCCTAGTGAGATATTTCATCTCACTTGGTACTTTCACTTTGCAAGTATATGCTAACAAATGACATGTCTCTGTACAGCCTCATTATTTTTGCATAACATTTCTGAATTCTTAATGTTTACAGTCAAGATACAGAGTGTTTGAGTCTTTTAAGTCCATGACCAGAATCTGGTTAACCGTAGGTGTGGGTTCACATGTATTTGTATGTTCACAGTGTATGTATAGTCAGTCACCTGTGAGAGAGAAAACAGGATTTGTACTCAAATTTACCATACACTGTGCTCCTAACAGAATATTTGCTTCCCCATTAAGCTCTGTATTAAGACTTTGTGCTCTGGGAGTCTCCAGCAGTGACCTTCCTTAACAACCTCAGTCCTAGACAATTTGTAATGTCATTTACTCTTTCACAGCCCAGGCTTTCACAGGCAAACAGGGGAACTGTTTGCACAAAAAAAATATTTTTGTAATTTTTAGGATCTTCTTTGGAAAACAGAGTTACAGAGTTGTTTATGCACTTAGGTATTAAACACACATAAATCTAGAAATTGAAATTAACTTAGGACCATTGTTATCTACTTGTATAATCAATAACTGTTAAACATATGCTTATTAGTGTGAACTTGATTTATTAGCTTCATTTTGGAAACTGAGCTTGTATGTCACTACCAACCATGACGTTATTTGTGTAGGACTGCCCAAGGTGGGAGCATGTGTGGGGTAAGGAGTGAAAAGTGACTGAAGTATGAAAGTAATGAAGTTTAAAAAAAAAACCACAACCAATTCTTCCTGCAAAGAGGGAATATCAATATTTCTAAGCTTCATATTGACACTCATTCCATAATCTGCACTGCAAAGTGTTTAATCTGGTTCATTCAACATGATGGCTATGGAAGAATTCCAACCCACCCTGACTTACAGATTACAAAAGGACCTGTTTGATGCTCAGCAAGCAACATCGCATACGAAAATAAGGAGTGGAACTTTACACAAGTTCTGAGCTATTAATTCCTTCAGTTTGACACTGAGAGTCTCTCTCACTTGAGATATTCCAGAACTGTCTGGACACAATCCTGTGCCATGCGCTCTGGGACAACTCTGCTTGAGCAGAGAGGTTGGACCACATGACCCACTGTGGTCCTTTCCAAGGTGACTGATTCTGTGATTCTGGGACATGGGCAGTGTCCCCATACCTGATGCCTGTTGGCCAAAGATATTTCTATGCACCTCTTTGATTTCGAACATGTTGCTGCAGTGTGAGTCACAATGAGCAGAGAATTTTATCACAGAAGTATATTTTGAGTGAGGACTCTGTTTCAAGCGTAGTGAATGAGTGCATTAGGTTTCAAGGAATCACTGGCAGAGGTATTGGTAAAGCAGGTTTAATATAGAAGTGAAAGTGTGAAAAAGTTCATTGGCAAAGTTTACTCTATTACTTACTGAATAGTTAGACCACACAGAAAAACCAGACTAAAATCTGAATCAATCAATCAAAAAATAAAATCCATTTAAAATTATATACATAGAAGCTGGGGATGGGAAATGGGTAAGGATGGGAAAGAGTAAAGATTAAAAGGATTAAGGGAGACTCTCCTATTGAATCACAAGGTTCAGAGTGGATGCCCTTGCCAAAATGAGCCTTGGACTTGACCAAACGTTTAGGCCTAAAGGGTTTAAAAACTTAACAGCACAACAGCACTCAATCAATAGCCTGACTTAAATAATTTGACAGATGATTCTATAGAATTTACTACGAGCAAAACAGAAACTCACTCAAAAGTCTAACTTTTTTTCAAATCTGAAGTACCGAAGCATCTAAGAGCGCATCATTCACAGCACATTCGCTATAGCATATTCACACTTGTACGCACACAGACCCAGAGGAGTATGTACAAGGTGTATACCTGTGAAAAACTCCCCCCAAGTTCAGTGAAGTACTCACATGAGATGCCTTCATGCCTTCCCAACGGGTGAAGGGTTGAGCTGCGAGGAGGCCAGGGTCAGCATTTGCTGTGGTCCCCGAGTATCGCTCACGGGCTCCAAGAGGTGCCCGCTCCAAGGGAGATTTCTGGTGACAGCCCACAGTGGCCATGGGGAGTTCAAAGGGTTCCACATGACACCACTGTTTTTAGGGCAGTGAGAGAATTGGCTTCAGCCACAGTAATTTCCCACACCAAGGCCGAGGCCTAATGAGCATTTCTGAAGCCAGTGCAGCTCAAGGAGGCAGGGGGAGAGATGCGGCACCACAAAGAGCCAGATTACATTCTGAAACTCAGAAAAGGGTAGGAAAATAGGACAGGTCCAACCCACTCTCTAAGAAACTTTTTAAGTAGGTTTAATGGAAAAGAAGCATTGACAGTTACTCAGAAAAAATGGCAGGCAGCAAAATGTTGGAAATACCAGAAATGGAAAATTCTGTGGGAATGAGATGCTTAACCAGAGCAGCATTCCAGCCCTTAAGGTCTGAGAGAAAAGTGGTGAGAGTCCCTACAAAGCAAGAAGAGAAAGGTGTGAACGGCTTATAGGAAAAAGAGACTGCAAACAATTTTTAAAATATCTTCATTTTCTTCCACGTTCAGCTATTAAAGCCTAACAATGAGTTTGTACAGTATGTTTGTCTGCTAGCCAGCAGAATCAACCCAGCGACAATTGTGCATGCTGCTACGATTCACAGGATTATAGATACTTGTATCTTCTAGCACTTTGTATTTCACTGCAGTGAAGGACAGAAAAACCTGGTATCAATTGATGAATGTTAAATAGAAGAACGTAACCAAAATATGCTGCATATGGAAATTCATATTACATTATAAAAAAGAAATTAAAAAGCAGAGATGTGCAATATCTTCTATTGAGTGATGCTCATCATAGAAAAATCTTTCAGAAATAGAAATGAGACCTCAGATAACTATAGTGTTGTCTGCTATTACTAAGAACATATACCAGTCATTTGCACCAGAGCTGGAGGAAAACTGTTAGATCATAGTTCACACCCTACAGATGGAATAAACCATCTTTTGCTGAAGAACTCCACAGATATTAAAAAGATGACATCATCTGAGATCCATCCCCAAAAGCTACCAATTACACAAAAGACACCCTGAACTGACTTTTGTGTATCTGTTGAAAATGTTACTAGAAATGCTGCATGGAAAGAGACAGTTGTGTTTCCAGCTGCTTATAGCAGTTCTAGCAAAGAAATACCGTTTTGTTTTTATTTTCCATTTAGAATAAACTATATATAAAGTCAGGCCTTTGTATGTTCTATGAACAACTCCTCAAAAAAAGATTGTAAGTTAGAATATTCATCTATCAACCTATTCAACTTGGAAAAAGATGAAACAAAGAATTCACTTTCCAGGCAAGGCAAATTAAGTCTGATTTGTACTTGTAAATACAATAGAATTCAAAAAAGTTTAAGTTTGCCCTTAAGGGGAAAGTTTGTACAGACTGATTACTTTGAAATTTCTCTGTGATCTGACCAAGCCAACTTCTCACTAGTATATCAAATGTAACAGCTACAGACCTTTCAAGAAAAGCAAAAGTCTCTCTGAATTTTTTCATTATTGGTCAAGAGCACATGATGATGTATCAAGAAGGCTAGGCTGATCTCAGGAGATCTCAGGACTGCTCTCTCCCAAAATTCAGATGGCTTGGGTTGGAAGGAACCTTAAAGATCATCCAGTTCGAACCCCCCTGCCCTGGGCAGGGACACCTTCCACTAGACCAGGTTGCTCATAGCCCCATCTAGCCTGGCCATGAATACTTAGAGGGGTGGGGCATCCAGAGAACTTCCAAACTGTTCCACTGCCTCACCACGCTCACATTAAAGAGTTTCTTCCAAGCAGCTGACCTAAAGGTACATTTTTTCGGTTTGAAGCCATTCCCCCTTGTCCTATCACCACATGCCCTCATAAAAAGCCTCTCTCCAGCAATCCTGTACCTTCAGGTACTGGGAGTGGTGGTAGTGTCTTCTCTCTCTAAAATTGTTCCTATTATATCCAAAAACTACTTTTTTTTTTTTCCCCAGAATTTCATCATGTAAAAAAAGTAGAAGGTGAATTCTATGACTTGCCAGTCACATAACTGGCATCCCAGTTGTACAAGCCAATGGCCAGACAAGCCCTTTTTTTTTTTTTATTTAGCAAGTTACAACTGTTACTACAAATTTGATCTGCAAAATTGCAGTAGTTCCAAGCCATACAATTAAAAAGCTCATGAATTTTCTCAAGCCAAAGGTGGCCTAATGAACTTCAACACTGAGTATTATTTTAGAATGTTAACTAGCCCAGGACACAGGGCAAAGAGAAGGCATTAGGAAAGAAAAATATGTTTGTGAACTCCAAGAAGGGTCAAAACCTTCCCATAAGTGCTAGAACAACTATGACCAGAAGAGGTGGGAAAATGACAACTGGGTAAAGCCCACATTTTGAAGTAGAAAAGTTACTGCTTTTCACAGATATTCTGGCACTGAAGTGACACCAGGATTACCTTAAACAAATACAACCATGACAAAGCTTCTTAAGACCTTCATTGACCAGGGCAGCTACAGATCCAGAGAGCATCAAACCCAGCTGACTGGGCTTTTCAGTCACAGCTGGATGACTATCCTTAGATCTACATCCTTCCTGGATAAGGTGAAAAGGAGTTGAAGGGAAGCAGAGGAAATCATGGGACTTGCCCTGAACAGGAAACTCATGCCCTGGGTCAGAAGTTATCTGGGGCCTCAGCTGTCACTGCTGTCCCACAATGCACAAAATTAAGTCTGTATTTTCCTAAGCATGTCCTTGCCATCTCATCCGAGCTCTTTGGGGATGGGTGACTCATCCCTCATATAGTGGACTTCCAGTGGTGCTTTTTGCCAGAGAGAGGGCCTTATTGATAGTACACTTGATATGCTACCGGCTCCAAGTAATTTATTCTTTTGGGTTTTTTTAAATTTCTTTACTGCAGGACGACATCATTTGAGCAAGGAATGGAAATCAATCTGTATACAAAGCCTGAGCATGAAGAAGCAATTACAATGCCTTTTGGACTGGGTTTAGGGGCTCACTGAGTTTCAGAGATGAAGTGCCTGGCTCAGCCCTTGCACGTTGCAAGGTTGAAAAGAAAGGCTAAGGTACATCACCAGCTTTAATTGCCACAATAACAGCATCCCCTGGGTGCCAGTCACTGCTGGAGAGGGCCCAGCACGCTTGCTGTCTCAATGCAGTCAGTTAAAGCTGTTCCTCCACAGAAAAACAATCCACAAGTCCATTGGCAACCAATTCCAGTGCTTGTCCACCTGCTCAACGAAAACTTTCCTTCCGTTTTTGTGGACTTGCCTGCATTTCAATGTATGCCCACAGCCTCTTTTTCTCTGCCACTGGGCACCATTGAGAACAGGCTGGCTCCATCTGCTTTACTCCCCCACCAGGCAGTTAAAGACATGGACAGGATGCCCCTGAGTCAAAAACAATGCTACAATCCTTGCTCCCCCAAGCTCAAATGACTGTACTCAGCAGCTGAGACAGGCTTTGACATATCTGACTTTCAAGACAGGCCCACAACTTCAGTCACCACCAGTGTCTCCTTTCCAGTGTTGCTAACTTGTCTCTGAACGAAGAGTATGATATGCTCCCCAAATTTCACAAGTAAACTGGTGTTTGAAATAAGGTACTTCGCATTATTCACACAGCACACATTATAAAATTACTTGATACAACAACAGAAGACACCCAAAATTTTATTGCCTTGTCAGATGTAAAAATTTATTTATGCTATTTATCAAGTGTTTAAATTCACACAAAAGATAAATACTTCAACTTCAGGTCCAATTGTTCATCAGTAAGCCCTACATCAGAATACCCTTGACACTTCCAAGGACAATTTTACAGGACGCTTAGAAAAGCAGAATATCATAAATAATGGCCAACTTCACAAGCCTGAGGGTCACTACCTCATCACTATTTCTCTGCTGAGCACAACCCACAGAACAGAGGAAGACTTAAAGCCATTTTAATCCCCAAACACTATCACTACTGCACTCAGAGCATTTAAATCACACTGCCCTGCATTAATAACACCAAACATTACATCTAGTCTCAAAAATTTATCACAGCTTCCCCAAACTAAAATGACTTTTTTTTTAAACATTACAAGAGAACTGTGCATCAGAACAACTGCAAAATACACAATGATCCATTTGGCTTGGTTTTACAATAAAAATAATATCGGTCATCTATTTGTTAACTTCAACTTGTGTTGTACTCCTTACACCTCCCTTCTTACTTAGGCAACTACACTAGACCAGGCAGTTCAATTGTAGCACTGAGGTAGCATATTTTAATTGAACAGAGCAATACATTTTATATTGTGCCTCCTCTCCTTTAAAGCACAAAAAAAAAAATCCCCACAGTTTTTCAACATCTTTGGAGAAGAAGGCATACAGCTCATTTCCAAGAGCCACTCTATTTTGAATTCAAAGCACAAAGCATCTCTGAATGGCGGGCACATTATACCAGCTCAAATGAATGAGAACATGTACAAGAAGAAGGAAATATGTCAGTTTTATTAGAACCAGGGTTACATTTTAGCCCTATGGCACCTGTTGTTGCCTATTATGAAATGCATCTTTACAGTCCCTGAAATTTAATTTCAAAGACAAGGATCCTGAAAAAGGGCAGCTGTGCTGCTGTTCTGAATGATTTTCACACTATTGGCAGAAAGAGCCAAATAATTGCAACAAAACCGGATGAAATCAAACGGACCTAATATAAAGTCAATAGGAATTAACAACATGAGTATACTAAAAGAATCAAAGTTAAGGCAGAAGGTATGACTGAATGAACTGAGAGCACTTTCCATTTACTTAGAAGTTATAGCTGAGATAGCCTTAAAAATAATTAAAGAAAAACCAACACCCCCCCCAAAACAAACAAATACAACAACAAAAACCAAAAACAAACAAACAAAAACCAACAAAAAAACCCAAAACAAAAAAAAACCCATCTGCAAGAGTAGAAGCCTAATTTCCTAACAAATTGAGAATAACAGCAACTCAGTTTTGCCCATCTGGGTAAAAGCTTTAAAAGACTAACCTGACGTCAAGCTGTACTCAAGACTGCAGCCTTAACTTCTAGACTGTTTATTAAAGTAACTCTAACAGACACACCTGTGTATTTAAAGGGAATAATGAACAGTGATCCTAAAGAACAGTAGTAATTTCCTGTTCTGCATGCCATGCTCATACACACAGGCTTGTAAAACTCTGCTGAATGGTACACAAGCCTCAACCAGCCCCAGGCTGGATCTTCGAATTCCTCCCTCCATCTTTCATACAGGAAGGCAAAAATTTTTATGGCAGTTAAAATCCCTTGAGTCAGCTGCATGCGTAGAGGAAATTGGGTTTTAACACACTACAAAACAGACTGACAATGTAACCAAGCTGACTGATAAATAAACTCCTAAGGAAACACCTAAAGAGCTGAGGAGAAAAATGCATAAGTTATAACGATCAATTCAAGCTGTTTATGAAGGCATTGATGTTCATCTTTCAAGTAACCCATAATGCACTCCAACACCTGTTATTAAAAACTTAAGGCTTTTATGAATACCCTCTTACATACAAAAGGAGTATTAAACAGAAGGAACTTGTTTACAGTAAATACAAACATCTGAAAAATCTCTGAAACCTGTTTATACAAATACTAATAAATTCTTTAATATTTTGTACAACTAGAAGGTGCACAGATTGGCATTCAAGCAGTCAATGCTGGCAAACAACTGTCAGACAATAACATGATTTACTTGGATAACAATATAGTTTAAAATGCCATAAATTAAAAAATAAGTTAGTTCACATTTTTTCCCCAGATTTTATGTACATCTTAGTCTTTAATGAGATCGTGTAGCCTTCTTCAGAAGCTCGAGGTCTTTCCGACGGCTTTTGATTGCTCTGGCACAGCCATACTCTTCCAGTTGCAAAGGGATATACTTTTCTATCTGAACGAGCCCATGCCCAGCAGGACTGGTCAACAGCTTAATCCAGGATGGCTTAATGTTTCCTCTGAAGCCCAGAAAGGCCAAGCTTCCTGTGACAGAAACAGCTCAGCATTACCAAACCAGCCAAGCTCACTGCAGCACAACACAGGACTGGTTAGGTAGGAAAAGGCATGCTCCTCCAAAATTCCTTTCCCCACATTATTCAGGACATTAATTCACTCTCAGCTTCACATGCGCCTCACAAGGTGATAATGATTTTCAATTTCCTTTTTCAATACTTAGTATTAAATTCCCTGAAATCTTTTTCTGAAAACACAGCTAATTGGACAGTTATAAAACCTGCTTTCTCAGACACAACTTGTGCCATCACTCTGAACAGATGAGAGCTACACCGTCTGGCCTATAAACTCATCATCCCTCAAAATACCAATAGCTTCTGATTTCTAGCTTCAAGTATTTTTGGAACAGGAAATACTAGGAAGGCACAGGAGATTGCTTAAAAATAGATTTTCTGAGTGAGGCACAAAATACAGGCTTTAGGAAAAAAAGCCTGGGACTCTTTTTGTGTGATCCACAGGCACAAAGAACTGCTAGCTACCTCTCTGTTTGCAACAAGCTTCACACAACGGGGTAAAGGGGTTTTCTGCTCCATCTGCTGAAGAGCTGCCCACCTCCTCTCTCAACAAGAGCTGACACACAGCAGCCACACCAGTGCAAACTGACAACCACCCACCACCAGCTGCATCCTCCTCTCACACACCCCATGAGAAACCCACACGCCAACACAAACACAAAGACCAAGGTGGTGCCAAAGAAAATGTGCAACATTGCCACCAACCGTTGCTCTGAAGGTAAGGTGGTTTCGCTGTCCCCAGGGACATTAAGGCTTCTGCTAAATTATTAGGAATTGCTACATCACCTCTTGTGCTCAGCAGAATAATAGACCTGCAACAGGAACAGTACAGACACAGCAGCTGTCATAAACACATTTTTTTAATATTCTGCTACACCCCTTTACAGCTAGCTGCTCTCATAGTCCAATTCTTTACAAGTACTTATGACATGGAAATAGCCAACCCTTACTGAAAGCAGTACTTAGAATTTCTTTGATTTAAAATGATTTTACATTTAACTTAAAAATCATTGGAAAGCATTATTTAAACACAGTTTAATATTTTGAATCAAAAAAATCAAGTGTAAATACTGATACAAAATTAGGAATTTAAAAATGCTGATTTTTTTCTGACACTAACTCTCTATCTTTATTTAGTGATAAAGAATTTTCTCCCTATAGAGAGAGAATAGTATGATATGTTCCACACAGTCCTTGCCATTTTCCTTATTAATCAAAAAGTTATTCTTGTTTTAAGCAAAGAAGTGTTATTACATGATGATGTAAAAGAAAATTAATTTTGAGGAAAAAGACAGGCAACATCAGAAAATTTAAGTGTTAAAAATCTGCTTAGTTTTCTTAAATAAGGCTAAACTATCCAATAAATTGCTCCTATGTTTCTCCTTTTGCCGCAACTTAAGACATGTGTTTCGTCCACTTTCAGTGCTCATGTACCATTATCTCTTCATCATTATTTAAATCCTTGTCAGAGAGCAGAGCTACAGCCTGCAGGGCATACTGGAAATGAGTGGTCATTGCACATACCTTTGTGGAATTCCAGATTTTAGATATCCATCTACACGCCTAATTTCTAACCCAGAAAATAATTTGTTTCCCAACACTGTGCCAGTGCAGGCATCTACTACAACAACAAGTATTCCATTATCCTTGAAGGAAAACACGGTGTCATTGACCTGGATAGGAAGAAAAAAGAGAGAGAAAAGGAAGTTAATATGAAGCAAACAGCAACTCTACTGCACTCAGTGTTAATCTTATTCTAGTTTAGACACAGTAATTTCCTTACAAATACTAGATTCTCCCTAGCATCTCTTCAATTTTCCCTTTGAAAGGACACTGTTTAATGGGACTTCTGAAATTGCATGAGAGTTGAAAGTCTGTAGCCTCTATAGGAATTTTGCACCTTCCAGGTGACTTACTTCCTGCCTCAGCCATTGCTCCTGTTTTGAGAAGCTAAAATTCAGATACTGAAGCTCCTGGACTTCTTGACAATAATACAGTTAATTGATCCCTGCAGCAGGTTAGTTCCAGCCCACTCTCTTCCTATGGAGTGCTCTTACTGCTTTGGATATGGCATAAATTTTTGGACATTCCTGGAGAAGTCTGCAGCTGCAAAGGTTAAGCTGCTCATGTGTCATCACTCTCCCTGGATAACTGAAGGTTCAGCCAGGCCAACAGTGACACTGCAGAAAGCGAGGCATGTGCAGACTGAGCTCTGTGGTGCGAGGGTGTCTGCAAATGTTATTTCACCATCATGTGCAACTCTACTTCAGCATCTGAATGGAAAAGCGAACTAAACTACTTTTTATACAGTATCACATCACTGGGCCTATTTGGGCCACATTAGAACAAATACAGGAACCTACTGATTCTTTAGTAATAGCCATTTAGAGGACTTTAACAAAGCTTAACAGCTTGTGTGACCCATCCCACTAAACTGCTGATCTGCTTGCACAAGGCTAATTTCGATGAAACGGATTTAACTAACAAACTGCTAAAAGTTGTGTTCTGTTTATCTCCAAAACCAGCCATAAATGTACATCCACACACATTTAAACATCAAACCAAACATTTTAAACTCTAATGGGAACATTTTTCTCTTCAGCAGGTAGGATTCAAATACAAAATGCAGCTTTGAAGCCTCACTTTCTGATGCTAAACCATAAGCCTTTTGACTTTGTTTTCTGATGAACCCATCTTTTCATTCAAGTGAAGAAAACCGAGGTCTGCATTATGTAGAGCTGTATAACTGTTATAATATAAACTGCTATGGTGATATTTAAGAAGAAAACCATAAAGAATACTTACATATATAAATGCTTGCTGACCTCTGCTTGACTCTTTTTCATCAGATGAATTAATCTGCACAAGGAGGTAGTTTTTGTGAGGATCACTGGTGAATACCATCTGCATATCAAACAAAAAAGTTAAGTATGCATACTGATGTTTCTTCAACACTTTATCATGCAAGTTTACAACAGACAGCCCATGTTCCAAAGAAAATGTATCCATTTGTCAGCAGCATTATTTATGGTACTAGTAATCCTAATAAATATGATACATAGTGTAACCTATACCATCCCTTAATTTCAATATTTTTCTCAGCTTGTATAGCTGCAACAATTTCAAGTTCATGCTAATAAGCAAAGATCCACACAGAGAGAAGGTTAGCCATGTATATCTCTGCAGCAAAGCTCTCCATGTAGCACAGACAATACTGCAGTGCAAGACATCAATCCACCTAGGTCCCTTTTCTTAAGCACTTGGAGCAAGAGCTGAACAGAAGAAATAAAAAAACCCTGAAATCTTTGTGCTACAGAAAGGCCTTCAAGGAGTCCAAGAAGATTAACAAGCAAATTAACCAAAGATTAAATTAAGCAAGATTAACCACTGCAAATTGCTAAGTGCAGTATTCTGTGCTGAAAGACTGAAATTTGGACTTAAATTCAGTAGATAGCATCACCAATGCAACAGTTCATTAAAGTTTCTGGTTATTTTATTTTACCTGAGTTGTGCCACATTTTGTACATGGTGCAGTAGTTTTTTCTGGCATCTGCTTTATGACAGTTGGTACTTGGTAGTACTTTGGGTAAGCTTTTGCCATGCAATTACTTATCCCTTTTGATGAATCTTTGGTCACAATCTTGATCCTTTCACATCCCTGAGATGAGCAATAACTGTGACCATCCCTATTATATTTGGCTTGAAGAAATAAAAACAATAATCTACACAAAAGGGGGAAAATAATATAAATTAACTGGTGAAATATAGGTATTTATATTTAATCTTGGCAGTTGTATTTCATGATTTTCAGAAGCAGAGAAACTACAGTTTTCACTCCTGCACCACTGTTTCAAAGTATTTACAGTTTACTAGAGTTAGGAAATCTCTACTGACTCATCTAAAATTCCTCACAATTAAAGGAGAAATCAATATAAATGCAGATGTTTTGCAAAGAACCAGTTCTCAGGTAAGTGGCTTGCAGGAAACAAAAACCGAATTGCAGAGCATGAATTTTTTCCTTGATCATAGATCTTTGCAGACACGCAGCAGAAATACTCGGTTTCACCCACCAGCACTGGAGAATACAGTTATGCTACTTCAAATGCCTGGAAATGCAATTTAGGGTGTAGTGTTCAATAATGCTCACAGAAGACTGGTAGTTCTTCTATCACATATTAGGCTGTTATCAGAGCAGCTCTTACGCAAAGCAACATAAATGTCTGTTCAAAAACTACATTCATTTGTGTATTTATTACAGACAGGTACAGTAGCAGGTAATGGAACAAAATAAATAAGAGAACAAATTATAAATTTAGAATCAATGCCTGCAGAACACACAAGTGATGTACACAGGACTTGATTTATTGAAAGCTGACTGCATCTGAAACCTCTCAGAAAGGTCTTAGTGGCCTGTGTCAGAAGTACTTTCGAAAGCGAGACTAGGACTTCTAAATTCTTTTGAGACAGCTGAAAACAGATTAGCATTTTCAGAAATATAATTTTTAAATGTTGGAAGAGAAAGCTTCCTGGAAATTTTTAGAACTTTCAGTTTAACAAGAAAACACGTATTTTCTCTGAAGACTAAGAAATTAAATCCTAGAAGGCATGGCTCTGCAGCCCACCAGATACTATATTTTCCCCAGACATGTGGCAGGAATATCTTTGGCAACTGTGGTGCTCTTGAAAAGTATTTCAATGACAACCATGGTACTGTGGAGATTTAAAGACATATAAACATTCCTCCAAAGGGTTTCGGGGTCCTTCTCAACAGCCTTCCTCTTATGCAGGTGTCTCAACCAGCTGCTTTTAACACTATCAAACTGGACATTTCAAGGTCAAACAACATCTTCCAGCAGAGTCAAATTACAAGAGTTACCCAGTACTGTTGTCAAAGTAAAACCTCTTGTCTGAGCGATTCTTTTCAAGCTCCATCATCGAAGATACAGGCGTGTAGCGCTCCACCTTGCTCGACAGAGCAGATGACCGCCTTTGAAAGGTTTCCAATACTATAAGAAAATCTGTCTTTGGTTGGTAACAAAGACCAACACGAATCCAGTCATTCCTAAAACCAAAATAAAATGAATGAGTCCTCATATGAACAGTTTAGGTATCAATACAGAGCAAACAGATCACTCCAAAAAAAAGAAACAGGAACATGAAAAGCTCCTAAACCCCTAGCGAGACGATTCAATCTGCACAGTCTTTCATTAAACATTTTAATAACTCTGATTCTCTCAGGATATATTTGATTATATACTTCAGAGATATTTAATAAGTTTATCTGCCAACAAAACCAAGTATGATAAACTATTCAACTGCAATTCTGCCCAACTTCACTGTTTGTGCATTTTCTTCTCCAAAGGTGTTTCCCTAAAGACACTGTACTGGACAAGTGCTTAACTTCAGGTGCAGGTCTATTGATTTTTATTTTTCATACTTTAGTATTCGTAACTATGAAAAAACTCCAAACCCAGGCTCTGGTCTTCCAGATGGCTGCAAACTCATGCACAGTAATTGTGCAGGACATAACTTCAGAACTGCCTTATGGATCAAAACCATGAAAGAAAGTAAACATACTTGTTGAAGTTAATGAGATATAGATAGGTGACATTTGGAGCTCTTCCATTCCAATGTATTGTATAGCCCTTTTGGAGCATCACTACTGGCTGATATTGCTGAAAGGCAGCTGCTCTCTGATTAATACCTCGAAGAACCATGGGATTGCCTGGATACTCATCTCGGACGATAGTCATGGAAAGATTCTGTCCATTCCAGGTTTGGACATAAACCTACATGATATTAAAGAGGGTGAAAAGACGAAGATTTGGTCTCTTTGCAAAAGAAAATGAAATAGTGAAGCAAAATCAGTACATTATTAACCAAAACGCTGTAATCTGATGTTCTGAGTTATGTAATACAGAAATCTCTCCTGAATAAAAGTCCTATTTAAAAGACTATTACAGATTTTTCCCATTTTACAGACAAAAAAGGTACGGAGGAGAAAAAAAAATCAGCTATGATACTTGGCCACACAGAACAGGAACCAGAATGGGAGTCAAGCCTGTTAAGACTTGTATTCAGAAGGCGGTATTTAACATCTCCAGAAAACAAACCAACAAACCAAACCCCTTAAAATCCACTCTGTGAAAAAAAAAAAAAGCAGACAGAACTTAAGTGGAAGAACACACCTTCAATGCAAAAATGTTTTAGCAGATACAGCCACAACACAGAACTCCTGGCAAACATACATGTTTCGTTTTATCTTGCGGCATCTAACACTGTACCCTCAGCCTGCTGAGAGGAAGCACGATGCGTACACAACTGGCTGAAAAGTGTAATATGAATAAAAGCATTTTTAAAAGTCAAAAAATTTTGAAATCCGAAGACAGGTGATTTTGTATTTCTTACACTACCTGACTCCTGAATAATAGTTTATATTATAGATTTGCCCCAAACAAAGCCAAAAGTACTAGCCTGTGCATAGTTCCCACTGCAAACCACTCCGCTCCATTCTGTGATATTAATGCATTTGGGGTGTTGAATCAAGTAATTATCCATTCGGCCCACATATGTATCCCTGTAGTCAGTCACTGAACCATCTAGATCATGAAATATTGAGTTCTTGTCACCATCCAGATCTCCTTCTTCAAACCAGGGACCAGGCTTTCCAAAGAAGGCTTTCAAAGAAACCTGACAACAACAGTAAATTTTTTTAGTTTTTTTCTCCAGGTGAAACACAGACCAACATTTATACATGTGCAGAAACACAGAAATTTTACAAAGCTGATTAAAAACTTTACATGCAAAGCAGACATGCTGGGTCATGGCTCAGGTAATAGGCTCAGACCAGTTCTTGTTTCTGAACAGTGTTAATATTTGCTGCAGAAAATTCATTACTAAGGATATACTAAACCTTAAAAAAATTTCCTTTCAGCTTTACCACAAGCCAGGCATCATTTCTTGTATATAAATTTAGATATTTATATCCTAAATCTCTCTTTGTATTGGTTTTTTTGCACAGGAGATGAAGGATACGCTCTGGGTGACCTCGAGCCAGGAGATAAACTCTGGAGTAGGTATGCATAGAAAGGATGACCTACAGCTCTTGTCTGTGTATGTTAGATACAAGAAAAGAAAACCATTTGAAACACCTAAGGAAAATTTGTAATAAACTTACATTTGGACCAAACTTCACAAGAGAAATGTTATTTTTTGGAGTCATCTGCCATGGATTTTTCATCAAGAATCCAACTGCACTGGTAAATCTGTCTGGAGTTGGCACAAAGCTTTTAAACGTACACTTGGTAAGGTGAATAGGTCCATCATAAATCTGAAAGCCTCTGATTGGAAATGTCCTGTTGATGCAAGGAAATATTTATATGATCCTGTAACAAAATGCGTAATATGCTTGAATCTGTGTCAAATACATTTCCTCTCAGAGAAATCAAGAAAGCAACAATTAGAGAATTACTTGCAAGATAGATTTTAGTAAAGGAAATATGATTTCTGTGCTTCTCTAATAAGCCAAAAAATCCCCCACTCTTAAATGTTCCTGTTAACAGAGCTATCACTGTCCATTTGCAAATGTGTCCCTTTTCCAATATGAGAAATACAGCAAAAAAGTAATATCACCTATTCTTTGATCATGGCAACTGGAAGTGACTGTAGACTGGAAGAAAGCAAACGTCACTTCTAACTTGAGGAAGGAACACCCAGAGAACGATAGGCTGGTAAGGCTTAGCTTGACTTCCAGGAAAATGATGGAACAGCTAATCCTAGAAACCATTTCCAGGTGCCTGAAGAACTGGAAAGTCATGAGGAAAAATCAGCATGGATTCACCAAGGAGAAGATGATAAACTTCTGTGATGAAATGACTGGCCTGGAAGCTGGGCAGAGCAGTGGACACAGTGTACTAAAACTGCAGTACGACTTTTGACACTGTGTCCCATATGATCCTCATGAAGTATGGGCTGGATCAGAGGACAATTACTGGGCCCAGAAGGTGATGGCACAATCTACTTGCAGACTAATAACTGGTGATGTACCCCAGAGGTCAGTACTGAGTCCAGTCTTGTTCATTATCTTCATTAGTGATCTGGATGATTAGGCCAAATATAGTCTATGGGCCAAGTTTGCAGAGGGCACAAAACTGAGTGAAGCAGCTGATGCATCAGAGGGTTGTGCCACCACCCAGACAGACCCTGAAAGGCTGGAGAAATGGGCAGGTGGGAACCTCATGAAGTTTGACACGGGAAAATGCAAGTTCTTGCACATTGAGAACAACAACACTTTGAGGCAGTGAAAATGACCTACGGGTCTTAGCGGAAATCAAATTGACCATAAGCCACACAACGTGCCCTCGCCACAAAGAGGCAAAAGGTATCCACGGCTGCTCTGTAAGAAGTGTTACCAGCAAATGCAGGGAAGTGATACTTCCCATTTTTTGAGCATTGCTGAAGCAACAACTAGAGTGCTTGTCCCCAGTACAAGGCAGATGGAGATACTGGAGAGTGCAACAAAGAGCCACGAAGACAATTAAATCTCAGGAGCATCACTCATGGAAAGAAACACTGAGAGACATGCTCAGCTTGGAGCAGAAAAGGTGGGGGAAAGGGACTCTCTCTAATTTCCTGAAGGGACGGTGTTTCTTTTTACGGGGGAAGCAGTGGGGTAACACTGGTCCTGACCAGACAATCTGTCCACTGGGAGAAAACCGTGGTGTGCTGATGGTCTGTTGGTCATTTTGCTCTTCGTCTTGGGGGCCACGCAGTGCCAGGCTGAGTGGTAAGCATTTTTTTCGTACATAAATCACCTTCCTTTTGTATACTTTTGTTATTAATATTGTTACTATTACTGTCCATTTTCTTAACCCCATTGTTTCCAGTAAACTGTTCTTATTTCAGCTCAAGATCTCTGCCTTTGGTCTTTCTCATGTAAAAAGGTGCGAAAAGGGGAGTGGCTGCATGGGGCTCAATTTCCAGCTAGGCTTAAACCAAAACAGCCTTCTTTGCTATCCTGTGGCAAGGGTAGGACTTGGTACTATGTTAAACAAGCATCAGAGCAAGTCAAAGATAAACAAGAAGGATCATGGTCACAGCTTGTGATTTGTCACAGACAGACTGCAGTCTATAGCCCCAAACCAACCTTTGAAACTCTTTTACCTGAAAGCTCTCTTCCACACCCAAATACCTTTTAAGACTACGATTTCATTTAAGTAGGATAATTTAAATTGCTACAGAATAGTAACCTGTGGAAGCATCAGATGAACCTGCCTCAGCAAAAAGGTAAGAGTGACACAGCTGCACACATAGCATTAAAAAAAATAAGAGAGCATCACTTTCAATAGAGTCTTAATCTCTCACAGCTCAACCATGACCGGTCTTTATATCTGATACAGAGAATATTTCCTGTATTTCTACTCCCTTCATTCATGACATACTTACCGATTTCTAGGCAGAGTGCGCGTCTTGTTGTCTATTCCCCCAGTTCCCACATATTTATTTTGTCCACCTTGAAACCCATAATTCTTGCTCTCCCCTATGAACAGCGACTCTGATACCTCCTGGCTGGCACCTTCATCATTTGGGAAGCTCCCATCACTATCAAAGCAACATCAGAGATAAGTCTTTAGCCAAGACTCTCCAGCAGAAGATAATACCAAGGCATAGTACTACTTTTACTTCCCTAACAGTCCTCCTCAAGCAAAGCAGTACATATCATTAACACTAACAGAGGCTAACTCCCTGAAATGTTCAGCAGAGCCAAACATTAAAATTTTTAACTCCCTTTGTAGTGCAGCACTTTTTGATTTACAGCCCACTTTTGCAATCTTAGAACCAGTTTGTCATAATCTAAATAGCAGCAGTTTTATCTGACTACCTAAGTTACTTGATATTTTTCATTAGAAAGAGGCCTTACCCCTGCTAAATGGTCACCCCCTTTATTTTCCATTACTCACTGTCAGCTGGAAAATAAAATAAGGCCCAAGGAATCACACACTACCAAGAATACCTGGATAAATATAGCCTTTCTGGTAAAGAGGCAGCAAACTGTGGTGTAAACCAAGCACAAGTTGAACTAAAGTGGAAGCTCTGGCAGCTGTGCCAGTTTACAGCCTCTCTAACATCATCTGCACGACTGGAAATACAACCTGGCCCCAAACCGAAACTGCAGCCTTATGAAAGTATACCTATGAAATTTAATACATGCATGTAGATTTTCTAAGCTTCTCAGCAGGGAAACACAGAAATGATTAACAAAGTACTCACCTAGCAAATGTCAAACCTATTCCATTGTCTGCAAACCTACAAGAAAGCCCAAAGCATCAGCTGTTTTTTTTTGAATTATCCTACAATCGGCTAATGTAAGAGTACCTCCTGCTATGCACTGAAAAAGCCTGAATTTTTCTATTAATGGAACTGAGAACCACCACACACTTTACTTTTCTAAAAGCATTCTTGTTAAAAAGTAATTAAATAATTTTCTACACATTTTAAGCAGGACTTCAGAGCTTCAGGGAGACAACAGAAATCCCAGTCTGAATTTACTGTCCCTACCAACTCTTAGGCTTCTTTTCACTACAGCCGTTTATTTGCTGTTTAAGGCAGGTTCTCATCCAATCACATATAAAACTTGCATTTGAAGTAAGAGAATGGTATGAAAGCTGGTCATGATATTGAGAAGTTCCTCAAGTCAACAATCAATCCTCTCCTATAACCCTGCTGTAATGTCTTTTCATAAACAAAGTTTCAAGGAAAACTTCTTAACAGCATGCAGCTGTTTGCTTCTGAATACCTACCCGGAGTTTTGAATGAGGATATCCCCTCCCCTGACCCAGGCCCCATGATCATTGTTTTTGAAAGAGATTAATCTGTCAATCAGGGCAGCAACTCGGGGCTTTTCAGGGTCTGCATCTTGATGAGGTCGAAACCTGGGAGAGAAAAACACTCAGTACAAGAAAACTTTTTATTTTACATGTGCCATATATGTTGCGCTGAGTAAGCCTGAAAGATCTGAAAACACTCATCTGATGGGCAAATTCCACTCTGCTTCATGTTTGGAATGAAAGAAGCTAAAATCAGGTATAGCTCTGGTCCTCTATTACTAGAAAATTACTAGTCTTTGGGGTATAATGAAGCAGGAATGTGAAACTTCTCTTTTCCAGTAACTCTCACAGGCTCTTGCTCAATCTCCCTAAGTTTCTTTAGCTGCCTTTAGCCTCCCTTTATCCCCTTTTTCTTTTTGCCCTCCTCAGTTGCACTGAGGCATTAATGGGAAGTTTGATGAAGGGAATTAAAAGCTCCTTGGAAAGACACATAGGGCTGACATTAGTTTTGCAAGCACAGTCTGGACATTGGTCTAACTGGTCCTTCAAAAGTTTCCAACTCTTCCAGCATACAGGACTGCTTCTCCTCTAGGCGTGCCTGAGTTTTTTTTATTGCATTGCTACCAAGATGGTCTTGTACAGTAAATTATGACTGGAATCTAGTTTAAATAGTAGGAAGAAACAGTCTAATTAAGAACTGGTGACATTTTCACTTCATTATCGCCAAGGCCCCAGAGATAATACATTTTTAAAAATTGCAAACATCCATTTTGAGTGGGTAAAGATATCTACGTCTGCTGCCCCCATCATCTAAAATATTTTTGATCAGATTTGGATCTGCCCCCTCCCCATCCAAGGGAGAAAGGGGAAAATACGTAAATGTTAGGTTTTGATAGTCTCAGTCTTCTCAACTAACATTTAAACCCCTCCAGTCTGGTTCCATGTACAATGATTAGGGGCCTCACGTAGTTATGCAGTACTCATACAATTTCTCTCTGCTGTGAAACATGACCCCATTTCATGCACTGAGTTTCTTGCATCCTCAACACACTACAGGCCTCAGAGGGCATTTTGCCCCTCTCAAGTTCCTCCTGACTACCTGTTACGACTGGGGTAAACCACAAGGGTTATATGGGCTTTCTGTCAAAACATGGAACTAGCAGGTTCATTTCCAAATCATGAAGTATTGCGTATCATCAAAATTTGCAACTTTCCTCTTTCCATCTGCAGCAGTCGCTTAACTGTCCCTGTCCTAAATACAGGACAATTGAGAATAAAGATAATCCTATCAACCATTATTTTCAGCGCTAATGCTTAGTTGACACAATAAAATGTTGACAGATAAGAGTTATCCAATACTTTCATTTAACCACTATCCCGGGCTATTTTATTTGCAGTTCAGGGCAAGACTAACCAGGCACAGTATAACCTGGAACTTCCGTAGACTCCCCATTACTTTCTCTCACTTTGTAAACTAAAGAAAATGTGGTTGATTGCACCACTTCTGCAAAGTGCCTTCAGCAGAACTGTAGCACTGAGCTATGACTTCCAAGTCTAGAAGTAATGCAAGAAACATTCAGCAGTAGGAAAGGCAAGCAGATGCATTACTGAAGCCTTTTTCTAACCATTAGTTAGAACTGAGTCATAAATCAGAAGATCATATTTTAAAGGATTATTTTCCTATTAGCAGCAGTTCTAGAAAATATTTTAATCATGACAGTAGAGCATGTTTAAAACAATGTCTTCTAAGAGGATGAAAACTATCCTGAGCAAAAGCTAAGAAGATACCCAAATCCTTTAAGAGACACCATCTCTGTTGTTCCCAAAACAGATGAATATATGCAGGAAAAGAACATATATGAACCCGCTATTTGGTTATCATTTATAAATTATTTTATTGTTTTAAAAGGGTTTTTCCCCATATGAATGTAAGAGCAGTCTCAAAACTTTGCCATTTTTCACTCACTTTAAAGAAAATATCCTTTACCTTGCATTGTTGTCCAAACAAAGATATTCTCTGGGATCATCAGCACTAGCATTAGTTGTTTTAACACCCTTATCAATGAACAAACCAGCCTGAAATAAGCAAGTAAAGAAAATTCACACTATCCAAAATTAGAGTAAACACAAAAATTTTAAAATTTAAGCATTGCATTCCATACACGTTAGAAACTCTTAGATCTTTCAGCTTGGCTTTAATTGGCATATTGTCTACAGGAAAACTATCTAATTAATATAATAAACCAGTCTGTGCTAAAAGGAAAGGAATTATCTGTGATTAAAAAAAAAAAAGTAACGGAAAATGATCAAAGTTCACTTCTGATTTCTTTCACAACATCTATCTGAGTTCCATTTACTACCAGATGCCGTTCTGGAAAATCTGGAAGCCAATCTTGCAATGAAATCAAATTATTCTCATAAATGAAAATCAATAAATAAAAGAAAAGAAGACCAAAACTCACTGTTAAAAAGCCTTTCTATTTCACTTTAAAACTAAACTACCTTTAGCACTAGAGACTATTTTGGCCCAAGCAGTCACAAGCTTGAAACTCAATCATCCAGTATGAAATAAATTACTTGAGAATATAAAAGTATGAGGAACCATTTGTGCTCTTTTACCTGAATTACATACAAATATCTGCAACTACTTTCACCTCTGATCAAAATCATGATTGCAATTGAGTCTTATACACAAGTAGATTCTCGGACCTGCTAGGGGAGTTCTCTTTCAACATGGAATTTTAGCACACAAACTGCTACCCCAACTGAAAGATGATACTAGCTATACAGCTGAAACTCTTTTCTTCACAATGTACTTTCGTATTCAGCTTGTTTTAATTGAATCCGAACAAAATGCCTTACAGTCCCAAACACACTGTTAACACAACTTCCTTAAAACATTGCATCATTTCTCGGTATTCCAGACAACCAACCATCAAGGAAAATCGGTTTCACTTGGCAAAAAAAAAATCCAATAATGATTCTATGAGGTTTCAATGGTTAAACTAGGAGACTCTCCTGTAGCAACCAAATACAAATAAGTATTTATTTAGAGTTAGGTTGCTCTGTAAATGCCATTATACTTATACATACACACAGAAGCTAGACTCCAAATGAAATACTTTAAGGACTTCAGCTGAAGTGAAACTTTGGCTGAGATGTGGAAAAGGTTTGAAAGCCATACTAACAAAACACTCCTCGATGACTGTAGGCTGAGAACTCCATAAGAAAACTGTTGCAAATAACTAGGCTCCTGAAGGCAATACTGAAGCTTAATCTCTAGCCAGGTGCAAACACCTGAGTTACTATACATTGGAGACTCAGAAAAATAAGTTGTAACTACTGCAGCGAGCTCTTAGATGAATCATTACTATAATAAACTTTGATTCTTCAAGGACCAACTTTCTTTGGAGTAGCAAAGCTATAAAGAATAGCATCTGAAATGCTACTTGTAAGAAAAATTATTTAATTAGAAGTATTAATTTATTTTATTTGTTTGTGTCTTACGAGGATCTGAAACAGTGAATACTCAAAATGCAATGGAAAATACACCCATGCTGATTATACATTGTTCGACAGTACAGTTCAAATATAGCACTAACTCTATCTCCTAATCAGCTTAAAATGCAAACAGACAAGTTCAAATACAGAATATTGAGACATAAAAACTTCACTTTTTTTTTAAAATAACATACTACATTACCTTAAAATTAGAATGAACCCTGTTGTTATAGAAGATTCCTAGGGGTGTAAGCTCTGATTTGGTTTCAATGGCTAAACTATGAGAATCTCCTGTAGCAACCTTGTGGAACAAATACCATATTCCAGCATCCTGCAAGAAAGGAGAGAGTAACACTACTTATAAGTGATTCTGATACTTCTATTGGTGGTCATACATCCATTCACAGAAAAAATGTACGCTAAATTGAACTTGGATATTTTAAATAAAGAAGCAAGTAAAACCAGAGACCAATGGAATTGTACCCAATGGAATATGTATTTTAAAATAAAGTCTCCAAACAAGTGTTCAGTCTGAGAAAAAGTGAGATTTTGCAAATAAGGCTATATTCTAGTAGAAAATATGAACTAAAAAGTATTTTGCTTCTCAGTGAATCCCTGCAACACCACATATTTAAGATGTTCTAATATTTCAAAGCAGGAAAGTGTCCAAGTTAACATAACTTCTGCATTTCAGTTATGTCATCCCACACACTAGATTTTCCTTTACTAGTAGATAATACTATTCACAGTAAGATATTGAAAATAATTCCTCCTCTCCTTACTGTTCCAGACTGTTAAGGCTGGTTCATCCTTGCTCCCATGAAAATTTAAATGGCACAGACAAAAAAATCCACAAGAGCTTTCAGAAGACAGGAAAAAAATGCATATGAAGAAATCCAGCCAGATTGGGGAACTGTGCCAATAACATGCAGTAATAATTTTAGTCTCTGTTCATTTTCTGTATTTTAGTATCTCTGCTCTTAAAGAAGCTGGATTTATCTCCTAAAAGAGACCCACAAAATGTCCCTTTCAGTGACATGAGCAGCTTGTCATGAATTACACCCATACATATGCATTCACTAAAGGTGGCATTACGACAACACCTGCATAGCAGACACCTACAGACATGAAAAATTATGCCTGACCATAGGCTGTGTGCCCGTAAAAAAAAAAAAAAAAAAATCACCCCACAAGGCACACTAAAGGGTTAAATGGTAGATAAAGAAACACTGAGTGCTCCATCTCATGAAAAACAGTCATCAACCTTTTCAAGAAACATGGATAAAGCCAATTCACCCTGGCTTAAAAGATTTCATGCATTTCATTCCAAGAATACACTAATTTTCCAAACAGTGCTGGAAAATCTACTTTACAGTAATGTTCCCATCCCAGTGTGTAATGATGACGCACTGACATTTCTGGTGATTAACCATTACAAAGCAAATATGGATGTTCCATTAATAAAAATACCAAAATCTTACCTCACATATAATTAAGTACAGCTCTGTACTTGGCAAACTCAAGTAAATTTTATCCAAAACACCCCTTGATGCTTGAAAATTAGACTTAGATAAACTTGAAAGCTTGTTAAGCATCTGCAAGCATTCAGAAATATGAAAAAGGGGAAGTTTTTTCTCTTCTGTTCTCTCTCACACACACCAAAACAAAAGAAACATCTATTACCTATACAGCCTTACAATAGGCTTCACTGCACAATAAAGGACCTGGGGGAGGAATGGAATTATTTGGTTGTGAATTGCTCTAGTTTATACCAGCAAAAGCTCTATAGTGCAGAGTTCGTACGAACACAGTTGAATTATTCTGTTTCTGAAACACAGTAAGCTGCGGTCCCTTTACACTAATGTGTTTGCATCCATGCAAAGGAGGTACATCAGAGTGGCTAAACCTTTTAACAGACACAAATGATTGCTCCTGTCAGGCACAGCCAGCTAACAAAAGGAAGTGGCATCTACTGGCATGAGCTACACAGGCAGAAAAAGACCTTGCAGGACTTAAGCACCGATCAAAGAAGCTGTTTAACTTAGCCTTAGCCTTTAACTTCAATTTTTTAGGCAATGCCTACACTAGGTATATTACATAAAGCAGACAAAATGGAAAGACATTCTGTTGGTCAGAAAAGAACTGGTTTGGTAGGTGTGTCCAGATCCTTCCTAGTGGTAAACAGTCAAATAGAAAAGTTTGTCAAAACAAACAAACAGAAACAAACCCACAACAATAAAAGCAACAAAAATTAGATCACACAAAAAACCAGAATAAAATTTTTAAATTTTTTTTAATACTTTAGGTATTCCAACTCAGTTAAGTATTTTGAATCCTATTCTATTTATTAATAACAGTTAATAAATAAATTATCTATTTATATAAGTGCTATCTGTTAGAGAGAAATATTATCTGTGGCTAAGAACACACAGGCTCATATCCTTCCAACATTGAAGCCTTTACAACAACAACCAACACCCTTTCCTATTTTCCATTCCCATTGATCTCTTCAGAAAAATCCAATTAAAAACCTTACATATCTCAGCCTCTCATCCAGTATAGAACAGACTCCAGTCCCCTCCTCCACAGTATGTACAAAGCTTTACTTCACAGGCAGCTATGACAAGACATTTGCACTAATACAAGGTTCAGAACAAGCAAAACTCTTATCAGCAGTCACTGGCTGGAAATAACTGACAAAAAAAGAAGTGTTCTAGTTGTTTCTCACACAATGAACACCTTTTTGTAGTCATATTCATTCCAGTGACTACAGCTCTTGCAGAGCTGTCACTAAACTCATGACAACCTACATAAATACAGAAGACTTAACTTGAAATGCACCAGTTCTGTGAAAACGAAAGGATTTCTACATATACGCATTGACACTACAGTCAGGTCTATTAACTATAAAGAAGAAGAGATCTCCTCTGTTCCAGCCACGACAAAGACTTTTGGCACCTCTTAAATGCACACCTAGACACACCTTGCACTTTCAATGCCAATATGCTGCCAAGCATAAAAAGATTCATATATAAAAAAAGAAAAAAGTATGTGTGTATCTGGCAGTAAATGTTACAGATTTTACAAATGCCAGTGACATGAGCAGTTTGTCATGAATTATCACCCATACGCCTCACCTGTGAGCCTGCTGCTGCATTATTTATAAGATGATTGTTGGGATGAGAAATCCAGAATGTTGAAACGGCCCTGAAATATCATTCAGAAACAAGTTACTACAGAAAACCTCTAGCTCCAACAGAAATATCTCCCCTTTTTAATAAGCACATCAGAAAAAGCTAAACTGACGAAGTAACTACTTCACATTCAAAATAAAAATCACAAAGCCTCCCACATCTACAAGTCAAAAATGCCTTTTTTTTTAGTTCAGTGCACAGTATTGTATTTAATGTTGCGCAGATATCCCATGCAATGATAAACCGTTTCAAGAAGCTTTCACAAGAAATAAGTAGTATTCTGAAAAAAGAGTGGTGACAACTTGGGAATATGCATATATTTATGCAGTAGTGAAGATGTTCAACAGACTTCTAAGGCCCCAAGTATCACACAAAACAATATGCCTATAAACCAATTTTTTTTATTAAAGACTAAATGCTAATTTTTATTACTGTTTTTAAAATACAAATACTATGTGAACTTCATTCATTACATTATAGATAAAAATGTTTCCATCTGCATTTTGTCAAGAGATCATCAGCAGTTTAACTGCTGCAGCTGTTTGGGTTTTACTTTTTCATCATGACATACTCACATGCAGTCTGTGGCTGGCACTGGGACATAACTTCCATACACCTTATCCCTAATCCCAATACACATGCTGCTGTTTCTGTCTGTAGGTAGAAGAGTGCCTGGTTTTGTGACTAGCCCAAGGTTGTGGAACAAAGTATTCCTCTGTTCAATGCCATCTTCTATGAAGAAACAGTGACCTAGTGTGTCGTAGCCAATGGTGTCTTTTATCTGCAGAAATACAAGTTCATTATGTCAGTAGTAATAGCACTAACTGAGATTTATTTGACAAATACCATCTAGTTTTACTGTCTTGGCACAGCTGCAGAGTGAAGTTTCAGTATCAGCAGCTCAGATGATTCAAGCATATCGTTTTATTTATCCCTTACAAACACATTGCTATGTCTGGAGAGCTTAGCTGCCTTACAGCTGTCTTACAGCTCGCTGCTGTAAGAATCTGAAAAAAGAGAACGGTGAGGAGTGTTCGCAGTAATTTATTTATACACTGAAGTAAGAGAACCATTGCTGAGCCTTGGATTTGCAGTAGGGATGGGATTAGTTTGGTGTCTAAATGCTCTTTATAACATTTATTTCAACATAGTACGTTTTACTCTCTTTGCACCTACCAGCAAACCATTAGTTGCATGAACAGTCACACATCTGGAAAAACAGTGATGAATGGAAAGACCTTCCAGGTAAGTTTTAAAAGTGTATCCCCCTTTTTCATCCACATCCCCACACAGGTGAAAGTGAACAGGGTAACTTCCAATCTGCTGCTGGCCCATTTGCTTCAATTCCACATAGGAGAGATGAACAGATGTGAAATTCTTCAAAATCTAAAAAGAATGAAGTCCAGAGTGAACAACCAATTATTTGACTTTTAACCAACGGAAATTTTAAGTTAATACATTATCTACTCCAGATGTACAGAAGCTAGATGTACACAGTTGCCACATGCCAACATAACAAAAGTTAGAACAAACATTACTGTCTTGCTCTACAAGATGCCTTACAAAACTGTATCCTTCATAAGTAAGTTTAAAATTTAAATCTCCATGTGGCTAAAACAGAAGAATTTTCACCAGACATACTGCCACACTTTACTGTTTCATCTTTACCAGGTGGCACATTAAATATTCTTACAGGTACTGTCCAACCAAAGAGAAGCCAACCACATCTGGATTGTCTGTAATGAAGCTGCACCAGCACAGTCCATCTGAGACAGGCTTAGCTGGATAAAAACCACAGAACAATGCAGACTCAAAGGAACCTGTTGAGATACACAGCCCAGTCGAGAGTTCAGTGCTGGGTCAGCTTTGCAAGACAGCTGCTCCGCACATTGCTCAGAGAATACCTCCAGTCACGAGATGCTCATGATGTCAATTGGTTCTACCCTTTCAACTTCCCTGCACGTGAGCATTATTTACCTTCTTTAAGCCTGGTCCCGTTGCCTCTTGTCCTATCACTATGCACCTCCAAGAACTGCTGTGACTGCTGTGACTCTAAACCCTCACCAGTACCTGAAGACAGCAACAAGATCCCTCCTCTCAGCTCCCCGTCACTCACCATCACATACTGCCACACCACCACCTTTCTTGGACACACCCCAGTGCATCTACATTTTTATCGCAATGGGAACCCAAAACTGGACACAGCACTCCAGAGAAACATCTTTATTAAGGAATATATGGAATTACCCTCACAATCATACAACTTCACAGTAAAGTTACCATGTACGAAGTAAAATCCTAACGGGCATTGTGCCAGTAATGGAGGAAAGAGAAAGTATTTTCTTCCACCTAACCTGCTACGAAAGCATAACCAATTGCAATAGCTAAACTGCAAGAAGCTAACAAGAGGGGGGAAAAAAACAAACAAAAAAAAACCAGAAAAAAAACTAAAACAAACCCTACTTATTTTTTTTTTCTGTAACTTCATTTCATTAACTTACTTGTACTGAGTATATATCAAAAATACCGATTTTCATATGTACTTTGTCCTCTAGGGAAATCAGTAATATTTTTTTCCTGCCTCCTCTAATTGAACTGTTAGGGTTTGCATGCCTAACGTACAGAGGGACGGCCAAAACCAGGCATCCCTCATCTCTAGCTCTTACTATCAAAAAGCAACAAAACTGAAAACAGTGCCTCTCCTCACTGCCACTAAGCCTCCTTTAGGCTACTGTCCTAGTGACCAGTAGGAAATCCTGGATGTTCTAAAGCTATTACACTTCTTAATGTCAAGGGTCCCTCATGCTTGAGCACGTAAAATTAGCATAAGCCAAAAATGCTTTCAGTGCTGAAGTCTAGGTCGGGCAGCAGACACTCACTACTCAAAACAGCCTCCTGAGAACAATTTAACTTCGACGAGTCAAAATGTTTGTTTTCTCTTCTACCTTCCAGACAACTGAAGGTCTGCTGTATTTACGCTTTTGTGGCAATCAAGGTCACACTTTGCAAGATTCACAGCTTGTCATTATCTTCTTTCATTACATGATCTTGAACATAAATGGCGCCTTGAATCCACCTACTTTCTTCCACAAAACAAAAGCTGCCACACAGTAGGAAAGGGCTTATTTTCTTTCCCACTCTTACGTCCACCAATATGAAATTAAAATCTGTATTCAAATAAACTCGAAAGACATTTAAACTGTGATGACCACATAATGAGCACAAATATATTTGCAACTAAAATGTGAGGCCTCAAACTTCTCCAGCATCAGTGAAGCACTGCTGCTCAAATCTTTCATCTAAAAATGTAAGTGAACACAAGTTAAATTACTAGTTTCTATAACACGACTTTCTCTCAGCTTTATGTATTTGTTCATAATACAATTTACAATAACCTTTACATAACCTTAGTACTTTCAGATTTTTAAGAAACTAAATACAAAAACCCATGGTACAAGTCAGTTTCTTCCTTCTCCATGCCTCTCTAATGCTCAGGTTCAGGTAAGACAGATCTTTAGGATTCAATGCTCATCACCTGAGGAGGCAGGAAGGCAGTGAAAAGAAAGAAGAGAGATACAGAGGAGATCAAGCTTTATTATGTAATGTTATAGGATGCACATGTATGGATGTCACTTGTAGAGTTTAATCCCTGCCATACAACGTTGCAACACCTGCCGCACATTTCTAGAACAGTTTGTGCATTACACTCCTTCCTTCAATTCTGCAGACTAAGGCGTGAGGAGTTAAACCTACTTTGGGGAAAGCTGAGAACAAAGTCATTTCCACACAAAGCAAATGAATTAATGTCCTTTAAGTTTTAAAATCCCTTGAAGTTTAACATTAAACTTTTTGTGCTTAATATGTCTTTATAGGACTGAAAGTTAATTTAAAATGTTTTTCAAACCTTGATATGTCCACCAAACGTATCGTAACTGAAGAACTGACACTCTTTTTCAAGATAGCAGGTATTTTCCATCTCCCCCTTTATTAGGATGTTTCTTGTAAGAATTCCAACTTCTGCTCTCATGTCCACTCCATCAATTACTTCTCCTACATGAGGAAACTGAGGGTTTTCTGTCCAACAACAATTTTTGAAGCGGGAGGGGGGGAAAGGGGGAAGAGAGGGAGGGAGGGAAAAAAGTCACCACTGATTAAAACCAGAATCTACTTATATAAATAAGCAAAGCAACTGCGGCAACAAAATCCATGTGTTCCTCCTCCTTAACATGCTGTTCTCAGCTTTTCTTACGGTAGATGTATTTTTCGTTTTAATAAGAAACTAATCCTCAAAAAATACCAACATTTTATTTGCAAGTGCATCTTAGTTTCTATGCAATAGTTTGTGAACAGACTGAGAAAAAAACAGAGTTGAAATTAATCCAATGTATCAAACTTTTAGTGAAACACAGATGCAAACTTGCTTTAAAAGAAGAAAGATGCTGACTGCTTAATCTGTTTCAAAGACAAGTTAAGAACTGAAAGTGAAGCCAAAACACTGTTTGAAAATGCTGTATTCATCCCCTCCTAAAAGAAAAAATGACTTGCTTTCCTAACTAAATTTCCTTTCTTAGGTAGCTATTCTGAAGATGGATCAACTCAAAATTAGAGAAAAGAAGATAATCTGGTTTTACACTCTTCTTCAAAACCCCAATCAATTTCTTATTTAAACTGAGAAAAATATCTGGTTCTCTAAACTTTAAAAAATGCATTTATGCATTTACTGATACCCTGAATACAGACTATCACTATCCCTTCAAGGCTTAAAAAAATTATATAAGCCTAAACTACCACAATATGAAGCAGAACTAAGAGTTATACCAACCCTGTATCTGTTGATGAGGATTTAAAAAGACAAGAGAAGTCTGCAAATGGGACTGCACTCCTCTCTCTAAAGGTTTACCTATTGTTTTTCCCCTATATTTGACTAGCAAGTCAGTAAATTAAGTGAAGAAAGAGCAACTAGGGCTCCTAGTTGCACACAATACTTTTTCGTTTCCCTACTACAAAAAGGTGAAACTACCTACAAATCTAGCAAAACAATGCAAGAATTAATTTCAAAATGACAAATTCTTCAGCATGTCAAGTTTACCATTACACAGAAAATTCATTCTTTGTGGAACAAATATGTAGGGTGGTGTGGGGATTTTTTAAAACTGTATACATTACTATGACAAAGAAAACTATATTGAGGGTGGCACAGAACCCCAAAGGGGCAAGCTGACTGCAAGTTTACCTCCTTTAATGTATTTTCAATAGTTTGGCTAGGATTTACTTTAAAAAAAAAAAAAAAAAAAAAAGCCAAGATTTTGTATTTTATGCCATATTGTAAATCTTGTGAAAACTTCTTTTTTGAAACCTTTAAAAGCAGCTGCTTTTTCACAGCACATTATTTCCAAGATGGAATAGTCTACACACACACTATTCAGTGGTAACAAAAAACTTAAAACTTCATACTGCAACCTTCAATTTAAGTTTGCTCTTTTTTTTCGCTCACTGTGCAAAATAAAACACACAACATGACACTCAAGAACAAAGCCCAGGAAACACCTTGTTCAATAGCACTAAGTTAGCTCTGCAGCTCCACTAAATCTGGCATTCTCTAATGCATGATAAGGTAAACAAAGATATGCTTTTTCATACCTGAGATTTCTCAATGCAGTAAAACGTATGCGACCCATGCTAACAAATGTGTGAGAAGCAAATTTCACTGCCAGAGAGACAGACAGACTGGAAGTCCCTTAAGGCACAGGTGGACAGGGAAGCCTGAGGGCGTTGACAGAAAACTTCCGAGAATGAAGAAGGAATAGAGCAGTTTAAAGAAGAGGAAGTTGCACTGTGCAGAAATTAATGGGACAAAACCAGATTGAGAAAAGCACCCATGAGCTGCTGCAAACAAACAACACGCGTTAGCTTGTACTACGCACTGATGCTGCAGCCCACCAGGAGTGAGAGGGGAAGCTCCAGATCAGAAGCTGGAGGACACCAAGGAGGAGGGCGGCAACATGGAGCAGGTGTGGAGCAGTAGAAGGAAAACAGAGACGCCAGCATAGCTGGCAAGACAGTCCCCTGGGAGGCTCTAGTGATGTCAAGTAGAATGACTCAGATAATAAAAAGGAAATGGTCAACATGCATGACCATTTACTTGTGCATCACACCCAAAGGAAAAACAGATTGCAACTACTCAGGGATATCCTGTGAGAGCAGAATATTGGAAGGCCCACTTATTTTATAACCATTTTGTTGGGGAGGTGGTAGAAAGGAGACTGAGTAAAAGCAGAAAAATAGAAAAAAGGTACAGGTTCAAAGACTGCAATTTTCTTTTTTTTTTTTCTTGTTTTTATTTCTACTTTTTTAACAACAAAAGAAACAGAAAAAATTACAATGATAAGAGTTCAAAAGATGAGAATGACACTAAAGACAAGGGAAACAGTAATGACTACAACAGCTATTCAAGCATGTATAAAGAGAACTCGTGAAAAGACAGAAAGGAGCCAAGGAAGGAAAACAAGCCTAACCCTAGCAAAAAAAAAAAATGCATTCAATGAGCCTGGGAAGAAACGAGAAAGAAAAGCTAGCATGGTGAGCTGTGAGGCAGACCTGACATACAGAGTCATTTTACAGCAAGGAGAATTACACATCCATGTACATGGCAACAAAGCCATACCGCAACTGGAGAAAAGGCTGCTCTTTACTGCTTCCACTGCAAGGGCCTGTCAGCAGCAAATACAAATCTCACACAGATCTTCAAGTGGTGACTGCTCTCATACCTTTGACTTTAACCTGATGCTTAGTACACTCCGGGCAGGGAAGGAGCGTGAATTCCTCTGTCTGATACATTGAATAGTCTGTGCTTGCAACCACAATCCTGTCTCCAGGCTCCCAACTACTAACATCATCCAGAAGGTTCAGAATTACTCCACCCACTGCTTCCACCTGGAAGCCTGATATTGGGACACCTAA
>VZRR01007593.1:76990-98841 GCA_013398015.1 Oreocharis arfaki
ATTTAACAAAAAAAAAAAAGGAAACAAATATAAGATTATATTCACCTTTATATGAAACAATTCTCAAGAAGATATACTTGAGAATTTTACATAATAAAATATGTATGAGATTTTGCAGGCCCCAGAGCCCTCTAAAGTACAACTCTGACCTCAAACATGCCAGTGTGAGATGCCTTTACAGCCTGTTTACTTATTGGATCTCAAATGAAACAAAGGGAAAAGTCAGAACTAATGGTGACCGGAAAAATCTGTGTTTGGGGTTTTTTGGGTTGTTTTTTTTTTTCCCAAAAAACCCTAGTATCATGGCAGTAATTTGTAGGTCCCTCTGCAGTAATTTGCAGCTACCTCTGCTTCTTTCAAGTGATATTTTTTTGCCATTTTAAACTGTACAGATATAATCAAGGACCTGAAAAACAAAGCAGATGACTTTACTTTTTAAGCATAACTAATAGAACAGTTTGGCAGACTAAATTACACACACATGGAATTTCATTAGCTTATGATGAATTTGCATAAGTTCAGCTGCTTTTGCTAACTCTTGAACCTAATTCTACAGCACTAGTAAAAGTATTTTGGTGGATTTTTCTTCTTTAAATGTAAGTCCATACATTTTCATGCAGATGTAATGAACAGTAAAGAAGTAGTACCAAATAGCTCAACTGCTTAATAAACAAATTCATGACTACCATAAAAATTTTTTTGAGGAAAACACAATAGTGTTTAGTAATTCTAAAAACAGAAAGAGATGATTACCCATAAAAACTCAGATCAAAGATATCTTAAATTTAAAAAAATGAATAAAGGATAAAAGCAAGCAAGTGGCAAGTCTTCTAGCTTTTTATACCACAGATTCAACTTCGTATCAGAACAGCTGCCTAAAGTTCAGCACTCTAACAGCAACTGAAAATTGTAACAAGAATAAAACATTTCTTTTGGCTTCAATTAAGTTTTCTCTTTTTTAGTACCATAGTCAACATCTCAGAAGCTTAGATTTAAAATATACATGACCACCAAATTACTAAAATTTACTTTAAAAGTTTCAGAACTTGTAAGACTCCTATCTTCATCTAAATATACTAAAATTTAAGACTCAATACTATGCTGCTCACATACTGCATACAAACAGAAAGAAAATAGGTAGTACTGAAGAACTATATCCTCCTGTTTCATCCATAGCAAGAAAATACAACTTACAGCAGCACTCAAAAATTTAAATTGCAACCAGCAGTTCTAGTGAAAAAATAAGCACATAAAGTATTTTTTTCCCCAACCGTAGGATTTCACGAAACATTTTCCTACCATCATTCCATTCACTGTAAGCTCTCACAACAAACTTCTGACCATCGACTGTGAAAAACTCTTTCTGAGCAAGAGCTTTCCCACCAGTGCTGTGGTTTTCATAGTTTCTCACTGATTCATTACAGGAAGAATTTCCACCACCTATGACACCAACTAAAGCCCAGGCTTGCCTGTGAAAATCAAAAGTAAATGTTTAAATATAATGGCCCTTAAAAAATTCTTTACAAAATCAGGAAAAGAAAAGGAGCATAGAAGACATAAAAACCCCTTTTACTTGCTCTTCCAATTTAATTTTAAAATGCAACTTCAAAATGTAAAGGAAAATGGGCAGACTTAACTGCAGAGAAAAATAGCTTAAAATAACTAGATGTCCGATACACAAATTGGCAAATACACGACCTCTTACCGGAGAACACTTCCATACACATTTTTAGTGAAACATTCAAAAACATACATATTTTTCAAAAAGCAAATCGCTAGAGATGAGCAACAAAAGCCACACAGGACTCTACTCCCAAACAGCTTTAACTGGGCACAGGACGAGCAGGAGTCAGTGCCAATGCTCCTGTCATAGCCCCCTGCCCTCAGCCAGCACCACCCCAAAGGAGCAGTCAGGACTCCAGGGGACCACACGTTCATCAGGCCAAGAGGGACGGACACAGCCAGCAACAGCCACTGGTGCTCATCCCAGTGCTGGACAGGCAATAGCTTTTGCATCTTTCAGGATGCTCAGACCCAGAAAACTAAATGCATGCTGTTACATAACCTTTGTACAAGATATCACCAATGTGTGAGTGTTTGGAAATTGAAAGCAACACAGAAAACACACAACACAGAAAGCTGCCACTGAGTACAAAAAAGCAAGTTTATTTTGCCATCCTTTACTGCTCTGTAATGCCATAACCATGTGTGCAAAGGAAGCAGCCGAGATCATCTATTAAAAAGCCAATTTTGCATCATTAAAGTTGAATCATTCACTCGAAGTGAAAACAGTATCAGCTAGCTGGACTGCAGTCTGTTGCTACTGGTTGATTCGAAGGCAGATATTAAAACCACCTTCAATCCAGTTGTTTTTATTTTAACCCTTCTTGATGTTTTTGTTGATTAGGACCAAAATGCCAAATGATACTTTAGTGTTAACATGTTCACAGGAATAGTACATACTGAGCCAGCTCTTCAGTAGCAGCAGCAGCAAGCAAACAAGCTGAACATCTCACATACCGACATTTAAAATAAAGTTATTTTGATGCATGTTTTGCCTTCCATGTATTGCAGGGAGAGGGAAAAGGGGAGAGCGCTGTAATGGAGTATTTACCTCCATGCTGCCTTTCACTAGCTTTAGAAGTTTAAGAAAATTACCCTGCTTTTCCTGAGTGAGCCATCAGGGAGAGCTTCTCACCTATCTTCCAATGCAGAACAAAACAATTTTATGTGCTTACAAAGCCTTTACTGACTAAGGAAAGCAGACAAGAATCAGTTCAGCGGAGAAGGAAAAAAGGCTGCCTCTTCCCAGTTGCAGGCTGAAGAAGTTCCTCATTTCAGACACACTGGTGTGCAGGTCATGGGCAGAGAAAAACCCCAGAAACCTACACCCCCGAGGACGGGTTGGGCTGGCTGCACCACACCCTGAACAATCTGAAGCCACACACGCTTTGCTGCTTTCAGGAAGTGGTATTCCACTACAGGACATCCAGGTCTTGGCACTTCTGGCCAAACTGCTTCAGAGGCAAGAGCATTCCATCCCACACCCCTGTGCTTACACAGCCAGTGACACAAATGTACTCCTGACGGGAACTAAGGTCAGAACATGCCATCCTGACTGACACCCAGCCCACCTCTGCCAAAGCACAAGGAGGAAATTAACTGGAATCCAGATGTCAGGGGATCGTAAGGGATAAGAATAGAACAGAAAAACTAAGTGACCAATTTCCCGGAAAACACTGGACAATACAAAGAGGTTATACAAAACCATCTCAACAGAAGATGAAGAACAGACGGACAGGCAGCTAGGAGACTGGGTACACTTTTCACTTGTATGGCCAACACAGAATCACAGAATCATTTAGGCTAGAAGATACCTCTAAGACCATCAAGCCTAACCTTTGACCAATGGCCACCTTGTCAACTACACCACAGCACCAAGTGCCACATCCCGCTGTTTCTTGAACACCTCCAGGGATGGTGACTCCACCATCTCCCTGGACAGTCTGTTCAAATGCTTAACAACTCTTTCCATAAAGAAACTCCTCTGATGTCCAACTGTAAACCTCTCGTGATGCAGCTTGAGGTTACATCCTGTTATTCTGTCACTGGTTGCTTAGGAGAAGAGGCCGACTCCCACCCGGCTTGCAGAGAGTGATAAGGCTCCTCTGAACTTCCTTTACTCCAGGGTAAACACTCCCAGCTCCCTCAGCAGCTCCTCATTACTTAAATTCTAGATCCTTCCTCAGCTCTATGCCCTTCCCTGGACTCACTCCAGCACACTAATGTCTTTATATTTGTCAACGTAAGGGGCCCAGAACTGGACACAGGACTCAAGGTGCGGCCTCATCAGTGCCCAGTACAGCACTGCCCTGGTCCTGCTGGCCACACTATTGCTGATACATGCAAGGATGCCACTGGCCTTCTTGGCCCCCTGGACACATTGCTTTGTGCTGCCCAAAGCAAAGTGGACCACCCTCTGCAGCACAAAGCCAAGTTCAGAACACGCACTGCAAAAAGCCACTTGCAACAACTAAATGAAGAGCACAGCAGTTTAAGTTTCCTGCTGTAACAATTCCTGCTACACCACTTCTAGTGACTCACCCTCCAAATCCTGACCAACTAAAAAGAATAGCCAAAAGATAGAGAAACACCTTGTAACTGCACTTCAATTACAAAATAATTTTACAGGTCAGTTCCTTTGAAAACTCATTGGAGAGGTAATGTACTTTTATTTCAACAATGCAGGAGTATGAGTAAGATGTTTGATACCTGGGATTAGCATCCCTTAGAAACAACATTTTGGGTTGGAAGGGACCTCAGAGATCATTTAGTTCCATTCCTTGCTCCTCTAAAGTCATATAAATTAAAAGCTTCACCTAGCAACTGTTATCTACCTGTCCTAGACTGAGGAAAAAAAAATCCTTGCTGCATCCAGTTTTAATTTCTATAAAGAACAGTGGAAGCAAGCAATTATGAGTAAGTAATAAAGTCTATCACACAGATACCAGTCTCTGCACTGTACTGCTAACTGAATACTATTACTGCAGTACTATGTACACCACCAAGAACTCTCTGAAAACTTTACGAACTGTCACAGTCCAACAAATCCCCCACAGCAGACTCTGCATGTCATCTTTACTCAGCACAAAAAGGAAAATAAATTACTTACCTGTAACTTAACCCTCTGACAAACTTACTTCCCAGAAGATTTTGAATAGTCACTCTGGTTTCTTCCAAAAGATTTTTAGCAGCTGAATCTCCTACAGCAATAGCAATAATGCGACCAGGATGTCCATTTTTCAGTAAGTTCTGGAGCTTTAAGCTTTCTTCTGCAAACTCATGAGTATCAAACTTCAGCACTTCCAAAACTTCTGCTGTATCCTGATCGATCACTCTAACATTTAGTCCTCGGGAAAAATTCTTTTTAAATGTATAATGACCATAGGCCAGCCCTGAGAAATACATAGTCTTTGACAGAAGAGTCCATGATACCTTCTGGTGCCCGTGTAACTCCAGCGTTCCTTCAGGGCCCACGCCAATAAATTTTTGGCCAAATTCTGGCACATCAGCACCTTCGTTTGACTTCCCATACAAAATAATAGTTGCTTTGGATTTATAGCGGCATTTCTCTGCTCCAACATGAAGCATTCCACCATCCTTTATCAGGATAAATCGAGTTCTTAAGGTAATATTTTTAGAACCTTCTTTATCATCACCAAAAACAAGCAAACCTAAAGGAAAAAAAATATTTCTGTACATCAAAGCAAAATTCAAAAAGACTTGAATAACCAAGTTCTGCAGTAACAACAGAAAAATTACAGATTTATTTTTCACACCCATGAATTAAGCTGTTTTGTTCTTACATATATTTAGGAATATTTCGGAATTAAACTGCTACCAATTGTGATTTATCTTTCTAAGAATTTGCTGGGTTTCTTCTGCCCTTTTGGTAGGATTACTAATATACAACAGTTACCGTTGCAGGACAAACAGATTTTGTACCAGAAAGTCTACTAAACAACTCTGTTTTACTATATTGCACAGAAAACTACACCAATGCTGCACTGAAAAGATACTAGAGTGGTCATTAATGTTTGAAATTATATACTTGAGCTGGTAGCAGGCTGAAAAGTAAAAAATATGGGAAGTGGTCAACAACCTGCAAGATAAAGTTTCAACATATTTTTATGTAGTCACAGAAGTAAAAAAAATGCAAACACTGAAGCAAGAGGTTCATCTTGCTATTTCATACCTCCATCCTGTATAACTATAGAGTGTACTGTAGCGTCTGAGTTCAGACGAAACAAATCCCCTTTTTTGATAATAACTCGTTTTTCAGGATCTTTTCCAGGGCTCCAGTTTTTAAGGCGAGGGTTCTGATCAGGACAGTTCTCTGCAATACAGTGTGAAATTCAACTTTTCAAAGACAAACATCATCACATCAATCAAGGCGGCATCAGGATGAACACAAGTAAGAGAGAGTCAGTCACCCACAAAGGACTCCCACCTCCTTCTGTGGTTTCAATACTGCAGTCGTTGTATTTAAATAGCCAAAAAGACACCTGAAAAATAGCTAAAGTCTCAAGGGTAGGAAGGCAGTCTTTTATTGAATTAAACTACTGTTGATCACACATTGTTGACCATAGATATTTCTGAACCCCAACCGATTTTCTCCTAATTTGCTAGATCACCTGTAGTAGATGAGCAGAAATAAGCTGAATGCAGTCAGACACAGAACAACCACACTGAGCACTGCAAGTCTTAGGCCAGCTAACAGGGATAACTAATATGGTCGTAAAGCATCTAAGTATCTCACCTCCTCAAGGTCTCAACTGTGTCAGAAAGGTTGATCCCTTCTTACTTCTAAGCAACCAAATCACTCTTTCAGTGGACATTTGCAGGAGGGACAAGATACCCTTAATATATTTAGCATAAAACCTAACTAGCTAGAGCAGTTTCCCAGGAGAGAAGACACTTGGGTCTAAACTTAAACATCTGTATCCCTTAAATATCAGGCTGCAAACTACACAAGAGCAGAGACACGCAATTCTTGCTGGATGCCCTGGCACTACACAGGCAATAAAACCGACCTACAAGGCCAGAGAAGGAGAGGCAGCAGCAAGAAGTGACATGCTTGCGTGATTTCAGCCAAAGTTACAGCAATGTAGTATTTATACCACGCACCTCTTTAGCAAATTAAGCATCTGAGTAATGTGGAAGTACAGATATATACTATATATTTTTATATACTATAAAAACTGGAAGACATATCCCTTGGATTATCTTACCAAAATTAAACATAAATATTAAAAAATTAAAATATTAAGGACATTTTTCTTATGCAAAACACAATCAAAAAGATGCCAAAATAAACACGTTAGCAGGGTAACAACTGAGGGTAAGAGCCAAAACAGCCTTTTCATATCCTGTCTTCTGGAGAAATACACTCACACTTCTGAAATGCTACTTCAAGGCAAAAAGCTATCAGAAACAGTCCATTCTTGCAGTACCTAAAGAAACCAAAACCTATCCACAAGTTTAATACAAGCCAGCCTTAGTTTTTCTAACAGAAATATTTCTCCTTTGGTATTAAGTCTCCACATTTCAAACACCTCCCAACTCAGGAAACCCACATAAACCAAGATTTGACTACCAGTGGGGAAAAATTAGCAAACTGCAGAAAGAGCAAAAGGCATACAAGTAGTATTATAAAAATAAAAACAAAATAAAATCTTTTGGGAGGATCCTATGAAGACAGCTTTTAGAAAATGTAATTCAACACGAGGGAAAGCTGAAAAGCAAGGAGAACTGCAATCAGCAAGACTGCTGAGCATTCACCAGATAAAGGCAAACCTACTGCCTGACTCATGCAGAGGCCCTAATCCCTTTTCCCCAGACACCACACACACAAGCACTGTGAAGAAACACTTATTTCCTGGCTGGTAGCAAAGGGCAGTGTGAGGAAATCATGAGTCAGCAACCTGATGACTTCTGCTTAGTGTGATTCACAGAAGAGCAAATCTAGTGACCATGTATTTTTCTGTTGAATCAGAAAGAAGAGGTATAGAACAGTAATAAAAAAAATTAAAATTTTAAAATCTATTGTACATTACAATCCAGAAAGAAAGCCATCAGAATCAGAAACAGGCACTCCTGTATTGCAAACATGCTTTTAGGGCACAGTGGGTCAACTTTTTGGCAAGCAGATCAGATGTGTTTAGCAAAAGTATTTTGAAATTCTCCCTTAGCAATTGCGGTGGGCTGCATGAAAGCACCAAATATTTAGAACTTCACCATATGTTATCTCCAAAATGACTGAGTAGATTTTATAGATCATAGTTATTGCCTTCAGAGTTAAAGTTAAATAAAAACAAAAGCACAGACCAGAAACTGTTAGGTAGTGATGACCTTGTCAAATTTAGCCACTCATGTTGAAAATTTTTCAAGTCAAGCCTCTGCTTCAAAACATTTCTGTAAAAATGGGTCAGTGTTCCTTAAGGCTTAGTCGCTTCTATGAGAGTTGCGGGGAGGAGAAAAATTTCTACAAATGGTGGAGGAAAAGTACACCATCCCACCCACAAGAAAACATCCTGACAAAAAAAACCCCAATGCTAGAACCTTTCATGGAGTAAGTAAATGAAATCTGAGAGGAGAAAAAGACAGGCAGGAAACAGTTCTCGAGATACATCTAAACAGTCCCTTTCTACCTGTTTAGACACCACATCTGGTGCTTTTAAGGCCTCTGGGAAAAAGTTATCAGTGCTACATTATGCTCAGCAGAAGTTTATGAGACTTTGGCAGCTAAATTTTCTGAGGATCCTGTTTACCCTGGGCCAGTCCAGCTGAGAGTTTCAAGAGTGAAGAACTTTTCCCTGAAGTCTCTCCAGCTTGCCATTCTGACCTTGCATTGGGAAATGGGGAAATGGGGAAGGAAATTGCCTTTCCATTGCTCTCTCTGATCTCCAGTGTTCAGGACTCCTTAGATGAGTCAGGAGTAAATGGCAGGAATACAGAAGCAAGAAGGAAAAAGAAACCAGCTGACAAGCAGGAGCGGAAATGCTGAGAAGCAGCATCTTCCCTTTGGGGAAAGTATGGTGGAGGTTTAAGATTTACGTGCATTTATCACCAAGTGTCACTGCCTTTTAAACAGCCATTACAAATTCTCACAACACTGATTTCCAATTAGCCCTGAAGAAAAGCACACCAAGCTGGAACTGGGGTTGTTCGTTGCAGTACGACACGTGCTTCAGTCAGACCTAAACACATTAACATTTCAACCTGCTGGGGAATTTCCGGGGAGTTTCTGCAACAACCATACGGCAAGATTAAAACATCAGCCAGGCTTTCCCTGGTGCCTGTACGAGTTTCTCTTGTGTCAGGGATTCACAGTATCACAGAATAAATAAGGCTGGAAGGGACGACAGCGGGTTATCTGGTCCAGCCTCCCTGCTTAAGCAGGGTCATCCCAGAGCACATTGCACAGGACTGTGTCCAGACAGTTCTGGAGTATCTCCAGAGAGGGAGACTCCACAGCCTCTCTGGGCAATCCATGCCAGACCATGGTCACTCACACAGTAAAGTTCTTCCTCGTATTACGGTGGAACTTCTTATTAACTCTTGTCTTATTACACAGCACCACCGAGAAGAGCCTGGCTCCACCCTAAAGTATTTCAGAGAGCCATTAGGGTAAGTCACCCTCCAGTCTCCTCTGGAATTTGTCTGTAACCAAAGCACTTACTGCATATGTACCCAATACCAGCAATCTAGATCATAACAGAGGAATAATCTTCCACTTAGTAGTCCCTAAGGTTTTGTTGTTTTCCTTCACAATTATTAGGAAAACTCAGTAACTTCACCCAAGGAGGTATCTCAGCAAGCCACCACCAAGGGCACTTCAGTTGGAAGCCTGCACTCATTTTGTACTGTCATCTGAAATTTTCAGTTGGTTACCTGATTTGTTCAGCCTAAATTTGTTCACTGACTTTGGAAACAGCATCTTTTTAATTACTATGTCAAAAGCCACTGAGAAGTCTGTTATTAGAACAGCCAACAGTTTCAATTCAAAATCCTGTTTAGCTTTTAGAAACCTGACTACTGCCTTAAAAACACCCCAAAAATCCAAACAAACTCAACAAAACAACCCATACTCCAAACTGTACTACCAAGATTTAGCAACTGCACCTCACAGCATCTTCTAGGAGTAACTGGCTAGAGGGATGTACACTTTGTGATCACAGCACCAGTTGATGCTTTACAACCACTGACATATTTCAGAGATTTTCCAAATTCCACAAAAGTTGCCCAGTTCTCTAAAATGAGCTGAAAACAAAAAATCAGAGCTAATAGGTCAGAAAAGGTCCCTGCCCAATTTGCATATAAACAAAACAAACACATCCTATTAGCATAGGTTCTCAAAGATTTTTAAGTGATTTTACTTTAACATTTTTTTACTATCTTCCCTAAACAGATAGGATTTAGTGTGGTCTACACAATTTGTGAACTTATGAAACAGCTTCTGCAGACAAAAATAATTACGCTTATAAAGCATTCATGCCTCTTTCCCCCCTCACCAGTAATCTTTATTTATTGCTATGCCTTTCTATTTCATGTAAGTAAACCAAACCATGCATAATAAAAACAACACTGAATAACAAAAATGGGAGCTGATCCTTGTCCCCAGGCTCTGCCTCCTTCGATGTTAAAATCACAGTAAGTGCCCTATTTTTGCACTTAACTTTCAACATTAATCCTGATACTGAATTACTGAATTATGCTCACAGGTAGCATAACTTCTAGGATTATTCTCTTTGCAAAGAACTTACCATCTGGAGCATATTTTGAAGCTATTCCCAAAAAAATCCCCAGTGCAACAAAAAGTGAAAGGCTAGAAACGGCAGAGCAAATGAGAGTATTTTTATGCCTGTTGGCTTCTGCCTGTCGGCGGTGCTGCTCCACTGGTAAGGACGGGAGTCTTGTCTGGGCTTCTTGTCTTGCCGAGGTAAATTCTGCTGCAGCATGGCTCTGCGAAGGCGGTGGGGGACGGAGAGGGGCAATTCTCCCCGGGACGTACCCCGAAGACCTGTGACTGCTCCCGTTCTGAGGACGGAGGAACGCAGGGGAGCTCCCCCTGGTATCAGTGCCTTGCATGTTATAAAGTCACTGGAACACGCACACACACACACAGAGGGAAAAAATAAAGAGACAGGCTTTCAGAATACAGATCAAAATGCATAAAACAAAAAAAGAAACAACAACAAAAGGCAATTTTAAGCCACATGTGTCAAGAACAGCCACTGAAGCTCGGACTATTCACAAAGTATCAGTCACTCACTTGCCACTGGTCACTTGCCATGGAATAACTACATGGAAAAATAGCATATGTGTCTTCAACAAAATTAAACTCAAAAGTATGTAGTGTGGGAACCCAGTACAGCACAGACCACTTCCTCATGGTTCCAGTGGGTGTTTTTCACAGAGTACTTTCACAGTTAACTTGTACTATGAGATTAAGAAATCAGATGAACAATGACAAAGCTAGCAACCCCTGCTTCCCCACAGCTATGCAAAGAATGTCTAAATGTATTTCTTCTGTATACAGAAGCTGAACAAACTCCTCACTTTCCCTTGTGGAAAAAAAGCTGAAAAAGAAGCTGTACAAGCCTGCCTTGTACACTGGAAGCCCTAAAAGCGGTTTAAATTTTATATAGAAAATACCAAATACTATTTTATTTCTAGCCATGTTGATGCAACTTAGTCAAACCCTTTTAATAAGCTGAGGTGCATAGAGCCAGCAAACTCTTAATTTACTCACAGCAGGATTCAATTGCTAGTAAAGGTGCATCAGGAATGGTGCTGTAAGCAAGTCACCTACATCTTGTTCAGCAAATCCTGTAATTTTTCTCACTGCTGAGATGCCTGGGTTTGGACACAAAGCCTGGAAGCAACATGACTGCTCTACCTACCACCTACCTACCACCCGGAAGTGAGTGCCGCATTTATTTTGGTTACTAGTACTGTTTCCATCTTTCTTCTGAAGTACATCAAGAGGAAAGCGTACCAGTACCACCACTGCCTGGCCCATCCTCTGCAGCAGTTCTAATTCACCATTCTTGTCTAGTTTAAGAGACAAACCTGCATGTGACTGTTTTCCAGTCAACAGTGTTGCACAGAGTATTCACAAAGCTGGCATATTTTTTTTTCTCATTATGATTAACATTTCTAACAGATTAAATTTTTTGAGAGAGATGCTCAGGTTTCAGTTAACTGAAACCTAACTTCTGAAACTAAATCCTGAAGGGGATTTAGGCATAAGTCATGTGTATTAACAGCAAAGTTTAGGAAAAATAAAAACTACTGATCATGGAAGAGTATAAAGATCCTCTTTCTGTTCCATTAACAAAGGGAAGTCTCAGCCATACTCTGAAGTGTCAGGCACGCTGATGAAAGAGGAATGTGACAACTGTAGTCTTATTCTGAGAAGTAGCAAAGGAGCCTTTTGTCCCACATGCTGCAAAATCTGATACTTCACTGTTTCAAAGAAAAAGAGCTGTTACTATTGAACAGGCTGGATTACCCTTTCATGGGAGACAATGCATCTCCAGATGTACGCACAATGACAATGAAGGCACTAAAACATTAACTGGAGTAGCTATCCCAGAGTGCAAAAATTATTCCAAGTCCTCTAGAAGCGTTTCTTGCACCTGTTCACTTTAACAAATTAATTTTCAGCATTCTCCTTCGGTTCCTTGACAAACTATTTTCCATACTTAATCCTCTGCTCTCAAACTTAACTGCCCAACGTGTTACGTGCACTGTGGAGCAGTTTGCTTTAACCTCATGTGATTTTACACTCAACTTGTCATCTCTCGGCAGTGAAAGTAATTTCTGTGTTTTAGATGTGGTATTAAAAGCTGAGTAGAGATGGAGCTTTTCAGCTAATTCAAAGGCAGTATTTATATCTAGCTAAACAAATGCCAGACTAGCTTCTTAATTAAACATTTTAAGAAATCTGATCCAGAATTGAGATTTTTTTTTTTAATGGTTTGAAACCCCAACTCCTTAAACTTGGTTAAGTCTTCAGTTACGGCATTTATCTGTGATACTGAGGAAATTACTACAGTGTTCATTCTAGAGTAACGTCAACAGTTAAAAAGTTTGTTAATTACTCAGCTATATCGACTAAATCCAGATTGTCTATGCAAGACTTGAAATAGTTTTAGAAAATAATTTTACCACAATTTTTCCCACCAACGCCTCTTAAAGTACTGCCAGACCTCTAAATAAATAATGAAAAACAAACAAACAAAAAAACATTAATTACAGCCGCCATTGGAAACATTTGTGTCATATTTCAAGAATATTTTGTATTGTACAAAGCATTCTGCTTTGTTTGCAAACCTCATTTTGGCAACTGTAAAAGGTTTTCAACTATCCCACTCAAGTGAAAACACTGGTCACCCCAAGGACGGGTGGGAAAGAGATGGTAGAATTGCAGCCTTAGCCTTTGCAAAATAAAAATAACGAAACTAAGCCATAAGGAGATACTTCGCACATTCTAAAGACCCACCATATAGTTTTCCATTACAACAGGAGTAACCAATGCAATACTTCCTTCCCTCTTCATGTGTTATTTGAAATTCTCTAGCTGAAAAAGGATCTCTTCTATCCTGTAGAGCAGCTTAAAAAAGAAGGACTCATAATCTGATTCAAATTATTGACTTTTTTATTTCCACTCCGTGGAAGCCTTCAGAGAGCACCACAGAGATGCATGTATACTAATTGGCTGTATGGCCAGTTATGCCTCAGAGAATGCAATTATTTGGCTGCACAAAAACAGTTTGTGCGTCAGACATACAGCACAAATTTTACTCAGCAAATGCATTTACAGAATAAAATGCAGGACAAAATACCCAAACTGCTGAACTACTTGAATACCATATCTGCTTGCAAGTTCCTACGCACCTGAATGTTTCCACATTTCCCTCTGACCTGTGCCTATGCTGTGGTCTCCTAAAGGAACTCATGATCTGGCCATCACTTCCTGATGGTCAGTCCCCGACAAGAACATATGGTACACAGGATGATGCAGTTTTCTACTGTGCACCTTGCTTCAGAGTGCTTTTCAATAAGAGTCAAGTTCTCACACTATATACAACCAATTACCTAACATTTATACAGAGCTCTATCAGTACAAATGTGTTGTAATACCATTTACGAATGCTGCTGTCTCACTATTCCCAAACTTCCTGCACATCAGAGTATTATGCAAGATTTTAAATCTGTTATTCAACACAGCTTTTACTCAGGGCCACATTTAAGCCTGTGCTTCCAGCCCATCAGCAGGAGGGAAGCTTCCAATGCACACACTCAGCTGGAGTATCTCAGATGCTTCAGCCCACGATGTATCTGGAGGAGCTCAGATATTTCATTGCCACACATCTGCTGCGCTATTTGCACATCACTCTTTTGCAAGAGGAGTGCTACTCCACACAACCCAGGTTTCTGCTCACGCACCCCTTCCTAGAGCATGAGCAAGCAAACAAGTACTTCTCGTATCGGTCACATCAGCCAACACATCTTAAAATTTAAAAAAAAAAATTTAAAGGTTTATTTTGCGCAGCTTCCAAGTGCAAACAATGCATACCTGAGAGCAGTGAATACCTGCAAGCCTGGATCTGTCCATAGAGCATCTGAGCAAACAGATGTGGACAGCAAACCCCAGCAACAGACAGCAGTGAGCTGCTAAACAGGCTGCAACACCTCCCATCTCCTCAAGTATTCCTTCACCACTTTTAACTTGTGCCACTACTACACACTCATACAAGCCCACACTGCTCCACACGGTCAGAAACTGGAAACATATGCACTGTACAACCAGGGGATAACATATGAACCTCCTGAGATGTGACTGTGCTTGGAAGCAACCAGCCTGCTCGTCCGTTACTCATTTTGGGGCTCGTTTCCTGGAAAGAAACTAGCTTCTTTTACCAGATAATTCAAAACGTCACCTGACACCACCCAAAAAGTGAGAAAAATACCAAGATATTTTACACTTCTGTGTTGCCAAATGCTAAGTGTAATAAAACATGTCAAACATGCTAAAAAACTCCCACACTCCCGCACCATCTGAAAACTGTGCAAAGAAAGTTTGCTTACTTCATACAGTGCAAAGAAATTAATGCTTCTCTTGAAGCATACTTTAAGGAACACAGGTCTTAAAAGTTAAAACAAAAGAGAAACCAGAAAAAATGACATACTTCTGTTGATCTGGGCCATCAAACACCACCAGCTCTAGTGCTGACCTATCACCACACTGTCGAGTCTCAGAGTATGTAATTTCTGCTAAGGAAAAGACTGAGCAAAGGGCAGAAGAAAACAACACATACACAAAAAAAAAACAACTTCCCCATGCAACACAGTACCACAAACGTTATTACTGCTTTCCTGGTAGAGGCACTTGTCTGGTGTAAAACCAAAGGGCAGTGAGAAACCCATGAAAACGAAAGGAAAGGGACAAGAACTCAGTATTAAAAAGCTCCTAAGCAGAAACAATTACTGACCATAAAGCGATATAAAGTAAGCTCCTAAAGTATGACATGCACACCTTTACAGACCTTCAAGCTGGTCAACAGCAATAGAGATACAAATGTCAATGTTCAAGGGCTTTGGAAGTCCCCAGTTCAACAAATCTCAACCTCACCAGCAAGAATGATTCCAAACAGGGTGCCCACATGCTTTCCTTTCCAATTCCACATTGTCTCCTACTGCCTCATTCTGAAAGTACACCTATTCACTAAGACAACAGACAGCATATCAGAAGGACCCTACTTTTCCAACCATGTACAAAAGATGGAAAGAATATGTGCACATTAAGATGCACTGCTACAGTTAAGTAACTGTTGGAAATCACAATATTTATAACAGCCTGAAAAATCTCAGCTGAGTTACAAAAAAAAATCTGTAAAAACTCTACTGACATCTAGATGCATATGCTGTTTTCTGCATGCCACCACCAAGTCTTTTCCTTTGCCCAGCACTTTCAGAAAAAAACGAGAGCAACAATCAGCAAGAAACAGAGATATAGGAATGGTAAAAGTTACAAAACTTAAAAGATAAGCTTTATTGCACCAGATTTTCTGAATATCCTGTTTAGCAACTAAACATTTTTAGTGAATTTCTTGGCACTTAGAAAACATGTAAAATTCCACGATACACAACCACTGGAAACCACTTGAGCCAAGGTCCACATTTCCTAAACCAAATCTTTCAAAGTACAGAATCACAGAATCACTTCAGTACCACCCATCAAGAGACAAAAGTGAAAGCATGCCCTATATTTACGGTATAAGAGAAGGCCTATAGATAGAAATAACCTTCATCAGCTGATCTAATGAACTCTAGGAGAACACAAGACTCTCTCCAGCTCAGAAGCAAATTTCAAACTTAAATACAAGTAGGGAAAGTTGAACTACATATGTTTAGGTGATATGCAAAACAATTAAGCTATTATCTATGGATTAGAAAGGATGATGAGGTGAGTGGGAGAGGATGGTGAGAAGATGGCATTCCAAGGGAAACAGGGAAATAAACACTCTGGGATAGAATTTGTCTGTGGGAATAAGTATGAAATTATGGTCAAATAAAACTATTCTCATGTTCATGGCTGACAGCACACAGGAGAGCCATGAGTTTCATTCCTACCCTCTTGTACAGGTGTTTGGCAGATCACCATCAAGGATGAGACAAAGCTCAGAGGGTATTTGTACAAGAAAAATGGTTCCCTGTTCCAATGACAACTGGGCTTTTGTCCTTCACATACAGTTTCTGTGAACAAGCTCTGCAGCACCCACCTGATCTCACAGAGCATTTGATGCAGCAGTCCAAGTATATGATTTTGCAGAAAGATTATGTACAAAACTTAGGGATTTTTGTAGTGCTGCAGAAACTGCAGGAACATGCTCTTTTCCAGTTCCTGGACACCGAACATCATCTTGTAAGCCTTCAAGAATTCTTAATTCATCAGACGACACCGCAATTTTCAGTCCACTCAAATACAACTGAAGTAGCTTCAGATCTTGCCCACTGAAACAAACAAACATAAGCCAGAAGCCACAGCAAACTGTAGCCAGTGTATCTAAAACGGTATCTCACACTTCCAGCGAATTCGTTTTTCCCCCCATTTGTTTCTTTCCGACACAGTTCATCTTTATAAATTACTCATAAACTGGGGAGCTCTAATCCATTTTTCATTCACTATTTAAAAAACAGCACATTCTGTTGGAGGAAATCATGCAGAAACATGTGAATTATCAACAACTTAAATACAGCACATCCAAGAGCACACTAGGAAATACGGCATGTGCTGAAATACGCAAAATGAATGGAATAATTTTTACTGTTCCACTTTCAGAAATGAAATGTTTAATAATTTGTGTAAGAGATCAAGAGCGGAAACTTGCATTTTAATCACCCATCTGCCACTAGCTTGCTGCATGAGTCACAGCTTATTTGGGCTCTAAGCCTGTAACATGAGAAAAAATAGTGGTCACTAGCCTCACAGGGACTTTGTGAGGGTTAGTTTAGAGAACGTTTTGGCCTCAGCTCACTGATGCATCTGAGTACAAGCCTACTTTTAAGTAAATAAATAGCTACACTTAAGTCAACAACTTTCACACGAAAGTGAGGGATTTGCCACATTCACCTTAGAGAACCTGAGTAACACGGCAGGTTAGGAAAAAACCAAATGAAAACCAGGGAAAAACATTTAAACTACTTCTCATATTGACAATAAGAAGTGGTATACAGATACCTGCAGTCTCTAAAAAAACACAAATCCCAACCAAAACAGCTACACCTTAGCACTTCAAATGAGAAAATTTTCCATGTAATGGTAACACACCTCAGAGTCGTAAAGTCGAGTTCTGGCACTACCTTGAATCACTGGGCCTACAACCCTCCTCTAAAGAGAAGGATAGTAAGATTAGATATTTATTACTAAATTAGAAAAGCTCTTGTAAATAGATTATAAGCATATTAAAGTACACAATGTAACAGGCAGGGGGGCAAAGAATCAGATCCAATAGTTAGCTTTGGTTAACTGACACACGCAAAAATACTTCTGAGTGTACTCATCATCAAAGGGTTGCCATGTTTAAGTTATATTTAAAACACAAACTGGTATCATAACACACTCTCTTCCATATCAGCATGTGGATTTCTTTCTTTCTTAGGCAAAGCTGTTAAATTCTTAGAATTTTTTCGTCAGTCCAACTCCAGCTTCAGTAAACGATATGTCACCCCTTATTCTGCATACTTGAAGGACCGTCTCTGCAGATTTCAAGTGCATCAACCACGAAAAAACAATTCTGCTTGAAAAGCTGAATTGTTGCAGCTGCACACCCACATTCTTTTGTCTTGCATTTGTATCAGCCAAGTTAAATGAGTCTGCATTAAAAAATAATTAAGAGCTGCAAATCACATCCAATAACATCCAGTGTGAACACAGCTGTGACATCAGCACCTCTTAGCTCTTTGAACCCCGAAAGGATTCTTCATCCTGGATGAGTAGGAGAGAGGCTATATGACACAGGTCCATAGAGTCAGAAGTAGCTGGTAGAATGCAAATGACATTTCATGCCTCTTCCAAGGAGGAAAAAAAAAAGCTGACACTTAGAAGTCTGTGAACCTGACTCAGTACAGTATGCTTTGGACTTAAAAGAATTTAACAAGGTTCAGAGAGCAACAAAGTTGCAGAATAGAAGTTAGCTGAGGATTACTGGATAAATAACACTGCCTCAAGTTTAGGAAGTCCTTGGAATGCAAGCTTTTTGAGGCTGGAAGCAGTAGCACTGCAATGCAGTAGCTTCACCAGATGACTATTACTCAACACTGTCAGACACTGGGTAATTGCCTGGATGGACACTTTGCCTGATGTGATGTGGTCACTCTTCTACTATGCTTTAAGACCTTATTTAACTGTCTTTTGCCTTCACTTTTCCAAAATCACCTCTCTTCCTCCAAGGACCAAAACCCCCTCAACTCAGCCGCTGCAATTGCCTGCTGAGATCAGCAGCACAAAATACCTCTTCACCTGATTGTGTACATTAATATGCCAAACTGACACATGGTACCTGAAACATAGTACAGCTTTCATTTTGCTGTAGGAATGGTGGTAGTCCAGCAGAAGAGCACAGAGGGCACAAGGTCTTGTGAAAAGAGTTTCTACTGATGAACTAAAGAGTAACTTGACTGTATATGTGAATGCTAACATACCCCATTGGCTCTAAGGTATCACAGAAATCACAGAAATATGTGAGTTGACAGCCTGATGAAAAAGAAACAGTGACCTAATTTACACAATATGATATATTTGTTCAATTTTATAAAAGAAAAAACATTCTATCATTTTCCTTTTATTAAAAACACAAACAGCATATTTGGATATCTCAAAACAGCAAAATCTCAACCTTCAAACAGCAAAACAAAGCCTTGTAATCCACCATTAAGAATGCATTCTGCTGAGCTGGTGGTTACATTCATATTTCGGCTTACTACAGTAAATTCCGCTCTAGGAAACTCCAAGAACTCTGCACCCAACTGCCAAGTGCTGCAACATCCTGCCAGGTATAGCTAGTCATCTTACATGACTGCAGTACTCTTTTTCCCATGTTCTTCTTAATCCCATGTGCCAAAAAGATAGAAGAGCTACTAGCACATTCCCTTCTGTTAACAGACTTCACAACAAAGCAACAAAACCAGTTACAAGTTCTACAGTATGCATTCTTTAATGCCTTCAGTATTTCCTTTCCATATTGGCAAATACATCACTTTTCTGCCTCACATCTTTGCTCAACTCTTCTACTCCTTTTCCACTTTCTTTCTCAGTATTACTATTCCAAGAAAATACTTCTGTGGAAAAACACCCACATCTACAAACAATGCATGCCCATCTGTCTTGCCAAAAATACCTCCATTCAATCGACAGTGAAATCCCTTTTGGTATGAATAAGCTGAGAACAGATCAAGTCTAGTCACAATTTGACTCTAAACAAGAAACTGCAATTTACAATACAGACTTTAATCACATTTTGATGCATACTCTAGGTGATTCTGCGCAACAGCCTCACTAATGCAAATCATGAACCTTACTGATATATTTCAGACTACACTCCTATGATTTAACTTTTTAATATACAGAAAGTGAGATTTACTAGGCGAAAATTTTCCCACAAGTTTCTGTCTGAAGTTTTAAAATCACTGGTGCATACACACAGAAGGTGAAGAACAGTTCATTGCAAGCACTGTGCGACAGGCTTCCCTGAAGGCACACATGATGTAGCCCACCAAGGAGCTCCTTCAGCTTCAGGGCAGGGGTAGCAGGGGTGCACCCTTAGAGCTGTGGAGGCTGCAGCATCGGCCTCCAGCAGACAACGGGGACAGGTGCCCTCTCCTCCTCTGCTCTCCCCAGCTTCCATAGAAGGCAGAACCAAGAGGAGATGGAGCTCCAATCCTAGCACAGAGAGCAGCTCGAGCCTTCCCACACGTAAAGAAGGAAACGGCCCCCTCCTGTCCAACAAGTCAGATAAACAAAATTGAGTCACTCCTCCTTTTCTGCAAACGAGACTTCCCCAGCAAGAAGCTGAACTGACTTACCTCAAAACACACAAAACCAGTATGCTAAAACTGTTTAATAAAGCTTTTCTGAAACATGCTGGACATATAATAAAGGGAGTTAATGAATGTGCTTTGTATTCAAAGCACATTAAAAGTTAACTGTAATTAAAAAACATTTCTAGTCCTGACAGTCCAAGCCATGCAGACATTTCTGCGCAACCTAGGTGGTAAGAACGTTGTTTTTAAGTATTTAAATCAGACTGAAAAGCACCTGTCCCACTGCACCCTGTCATTTATCAAGGAAATAAAACCTCATAACTTCTTTCGAAGTACAAGCTACTCAAATACGTATCAACTCAAATTAAACAAACAAACAAAAAATGGCTGCAAAATAATCAAGGTAGTCCCACAGCTTGTGCTCTGCCTATTTGTATATTCATGCCTTAGAGGAAAAACAACCTTATTTGTTCCCCTGCTTTGTCAACTTGTGAACTGTGCCACCAAAAGGCTTCCAGTGCCTCCAGTCACAGGAGCTGTAACAGTAGGGAAACCTTTAGTGGATTTCATAGGGCCTTCTGGAAACAACAGTTTTTACACACAGAGAGGCCACCATCTTCTACTGGTTAGTGTCTCTAACATTTAGCAACAAGTAGGATGAACTTGCTAAAAGCTTCCGGCCAACCTTCAACACCATTTTCCCCACAAAATACTGTGGGCTAATGTGTTAATATTAGTAATTTAAAAAACATATAGAGTGCCACTGAAAAACACCTATCCCCATCTCAAAACAGCACACACCACAGCTCCTGCTGAGATGCTGAACTCCAGAAGACACTCTAATTCTAGCATGGACCTCACAAGACCCCTTGTCTTTGTCCTCTTCCCTTCCACATTCCCTTTTTTCTTCCTGAATCCCTCTGTAGCTGGGGGCATTACTTGTGCTTTACACACAACTTATTTCTCCGGCTTCTTTGCCTAGCTCAAGTCCCTGGCATACAGTCTGCTGGATGCTGTATTAGTGGAGAGTTCAGGAGCAGGCCCAACAAACTTGATCTGGCAGAAGATTTCACATCCATGCTGGCAGTGCGCAGGATCCATGCAGACAAAGCACCTCGAAGAGCTACAGACTCCTACAAACAAAGATGAACCTCCCTCCTCCTTACTGCTACCCATGGGCCATTTCACATCAGCAGCAAGGCCACTGCAGTCTTTCTCTGTGATTCATTAAAACAGACTAATGCCACACAAAAATACAAAGTATTACTTTATCCTCCTTATTACAATGTCTTTGTCAAGCCCCAGCTGCTATTTTGTTTTTAGAACTACGCAGAAATATAAAATCTTTTCCCTTTTAAGGAAACAGTGTCACTAAATACACACATAAAATACAAACAAGGGTAGTATCTTCAGCACACAGCCCTCATCTAAGCTGTGATGTCGCACAAATGCAGCGCATTAATCACTGCACACCCTCTTTTCTTAGAGGAGCTGCGATAATGTACAACTCTCAGTGTTTCTTCCGTGCCTCTGGGCAAGCAAAGCAGCTGCTGGTTATCAGTCACAAGGACGGCATTCCACGACAGCCCAGGCACTCGGGGATGCTTATGACAAGTCCCAGAGCAGGCACGCCGCGATGCGGACCTGAGCCCGGTCGCTCTCCACCGCGATCCCGGCAGCAGCCGACCAGGCGCGCCAACAAAGCCGCGGCCCCGGGAGCGCGGCCCCGCCGCCGCACC
>VZRR01007593.1:99442-115711 GCA_013398015.1 Oreocharis arfaki
AGTTTACGTAGTAGTAATAATAGTAATAGTAGCACTAGTAATAATAATAGTTACAATAGTAATAATAATAATAGTAATAATAATAATTATAACAACGTAATAAATCCACAGTATAGGCGCGCAGGTGCTGCCTGGGCGGTGTGATATGTGCGCGAGTGACCAGAGCAGTTGAAAAGCCAGGCGGCAGCGAGGGAAGACACAGTGTGCTGTCTGCGGAGGGGCAGCGGGGAGGGATGCAGAGACACCCAGAGCGCGTGAGAGGCGACAATAGCGGAGAGCAAAGACGCGGCAGCTGTCGGTACGTGCATGCTGAACAAAATTACTTACGGTTGTAGTCCGGGTAGTCTAACCTGGGTAAGAGCTGACCGGAAAAGCTGATTCCACTTTCTGGGGTGTTTTTTTTTTGTTTTTTGGTTTTTGGTTTTTTTTTAATTTTGTTTCGGGTTTTAATGGTTTTTAAGTAAAATCAAACTAAACCCAAAACATGTTCTGAGTTTTAGGAAACCCCTGCCTGCAGCTGTTACATTGCAAAGAACATCAATTGGAATAGACATGCAGAGGGACTGTGAAGCCTCAGCCTCTAAGGCTGCCAGCTTTGATGTAAGTCTGACAACGGGCTTCTCTTAAGTTAGGGACCTCCCACCATTTCCGTGCACCGAAGCTGGGCCACACTCATTACTAATAAGACAGGGAAAAAAAAAAAAAAAAAAAGGTGCCCTGATCAGATTCAAGATGATTCAATGAAATGCTTCGGGAAATACAAGCATTTCCCAACATAGTTATTTCCTTGGGAATGTTCCAAACAGATGAAGACAAAGTGATAACTCATTTGTATGTCTATGAACACTGCCCTACTCACTTTGGTTCTAGTGATTTCCTCTTTGTTTACGAGTAAGCATGCAGAGCCTGTGGGGTGTGCTTACAGCATATGGAGACATCTAGCGCCTAAATAATAGACTGCAAATCAGCTTCATTAGTGTGAAATCTTGGAGATTACAATTGGATCCGTTGCTTGCAATATTTCAGCCCAGGACTGCAGGGTACAGAGCGGTTTTACTCAAACCATCGCACCACTGAACAGCAGCTGCCGTGGGCAGAGACCGCGGTGGAATAAGCAGCTGCACTAGCTCCAGAGGGGACTGTGAGTGGTAGCTCTGCTGCACAGCTTGAGCTTCAGGCCTGAGATTTACAGCAGTAATTGACTCAAGACAGAGATTTGCCTGTATAGACACAAAAGGAGTTGAGACAGTTCCTAACTTAACCTTTTCACTAAGCCACAGAGACGAAAGCCCTCAGGTGTATGAATAGGACACCTTCATCTTGGCTTTGATAGTGTCTCTCTGTTTCTATGCTTTCTTTGCTAGCCCAAGAGCATGATCATTCTAACATGTGTAATTGTAAAACTTCACCTCCTCTCAACAAACATATGCAAACTGCTTATGTTTGCCAAATACTTTGGCTGAAATGAAATTGAATAGTAAGCCCTGCTTATCTACTGGAAAGATATTAGTCCAGGAACAGAAAGTATTTGTTTTTTTATATGCTTGTGTAAAGAAAGAAAAAATACAGACTGATGATCAACATTCTCAGCCAGAATCCTGAAAACAAGCTCATTGCATTGATACCCATGTAGATGTTTTTGCCAGTACTGCTATATAGGGGCATAAAGTAAAACATTTCTAGATACTTAACTGTCTAGAATATATATATATATGAAACTAAACATATCACATAATATATGTGTGAGTGTAGGAGTGCACACATGTATATCTTAGACAACCCACATAATACATTCTTTTCAGTCTCAGGCAAGTCAGAAACACCTTCGAGCTGTAAAAGTACAAGATCATAGGACTATAGAAAAATTAAGGCTGGAAAAAACCTTTAAGATCACCAAGTCCAACTGTCAACCCAGCACCACCACCATGTTCGCCATTACAGTCCTCAAGTGCCATATCCACATGTTTTTTGAACATACCCAGGGATGGTGACTCCACGGCTTCCTTGGGCAATCTGTTTCAATGCTTTAAATCCCTTTCTGTGGAAAAAAAAAAAAAAAATCCAAATATTTAATCTAAACCTCCCCGGTGCAACTTGAGGCTTTTTCCTCTCACCCTGCCACTTGTTACCCAGGAGAAAAGACCGAAGAGACTCACTTCACTATGACCTCCTTTCAGGCAATTGCAGATCTCTTACAGAATGGAATTATCACCAAACAACTATAATGTCTTTAAGAGATGGATACATTTGAATAAAACAATCCCTAAACACTGTAAGTATGCAAAATATAAGACTTTGAAACTACCCGAGTATTTGAAATCTGTGTATCAAACCCAAATGGTGCACTAAAGCATTAGTGCATCTCCATTCAAAATGACTTGTTTCTTCATGCTGCTTTGGGTTTCAGCAGACAAAAGGTAGGTAAAGTGTATAAACCAAAGCTTAAAAATGGCAAAAGATGGACTTGAAAGACATGATTAATGCCATCACTGTGGCCTAATGATTTCAAAATCAGTGAGAATGAAACAGCTTTTGTCCTTCTGAATAAAAAGAGGTACTAGGAGAGAGGAGAGAGCAAGTTAGGAAGCAACAGGAGAGAGTAAGTATTGGCAGTTACCAGTTAAAATTGTGTCCTATTCTCTCAATTCCCATGCAGATCCTTAGAAAATATTGCTGTTGGTCTATTAAGATAGGAGAGCAAATGTACGTATTTCTTTCCTTACTTAAGTCTTTCTGGGAGATCTCCAAGGTACTCTGTGGTAATACCTTTTCCATATAGTAGCCATGTTTTAAATTTTCATAAAAAACACACAGATTTTTAATTAACTCTCTGGGAGTTTAGCATGTGTGGCAAAGTAACAGTTAATTTATTGAAGTAATACAATGGCTGCCAAGGCTGGGAGAAGGTTTGCTCTCAGTAAAAGCCTGATCTTACTTTGACATACTGTGCTTCAAACCAAAGGTAGTAGCAGTTAACAAAATTTAACAACAGTTTAAGGGAGAAGACAAGAGTGTGAAATGCATATTGGGGGAATGTAGAGGTAAATTTTGACCAAGTTTATTTGGGAGCAGTTTCAGTGCACCAGCTTCTCTTGCTCACTGAAGACCTAATGCCTTTTTCTTTCTGAATGTCAAGACAACCCATATGCAACTCATTTATTTTTTTCAGGTTTACAAAAAAGCGTGACCTATTTCTGAGTTCTGCTAAATCCTGCTTGTCATTCTTCTCCCTTACTTTATCTGTTACCAAAAATTTTACAGTGGAGAAACTTGTCAAAATTTCAAGATTCTGGGTCATACAAAGATAAGAAACTGTTGAAACCCAACAACATAAACTGATATATTTTTAATGGCTTTTAGATTTCCTCCTCTGTAGTCAAATGTTAATAGTGAATCAGCAAAATAATTTTAAAATGTCTGTTAATGAAGGGAGTATAGGCTGCACTGAAGGGTGAAAGGAGAATTGATAAATTGGGTTTTAAAAGAATAGTTGAAAATAAGTATAAAGAGCAAATAAGAATGGGAGCAGGAAGCAGATATACATAGATGGAACACATGAAAGGGAGCACATAATTGAGACAAAAGGAAAAAAGCAAAAAACCCAAGAAAATCACGAAGCAGATATGAGTACAAGAAAGCTGTATTTTGCCTTTTACACTTCTAAAGTGTAGTTGGATGAAAAACAAAATGCAACAAAGCCATATTGCATTAATTTTAAATATCATCTGAATAAAAATCACAATTCCCTACCAGATCAATTCATCGATTAAGAAACACAGATACTACTTTCTCATTGTGTTTAGATTTTAGTTCAACATTATTAAAAACATGATTGTGGTTGTCTTCTGTATTTTAAAAAGTTTTCCTTGGGAAAGCTTCTCATGGCAGGTGTCCACCTTCCAAGTCACTTCAATATATATTTTAATGTGAATTGAGTTGACATTTAAGTTAATTTTACAAGCTAAATGCAACAGTAAATTTGCCTTGTATTTTAGGCAAATACTGGTGGAAACTCATTGGTAAATGAGTGACCAGAACCACAAGGACTATTGGTTCTAGTTGCTTGTTTAGTCAAGAACCATAATCAATACGTAAGCAGATACACTATTAGGCTAGTCAGACCCACAAGAGTTGCAGTGCTGTGCTCGTGAGACAAGAGCCACAGTCTACACACCTTTTACCATCTGTCAGAAATTTTTGATGAGACATTCCACAATCCATAAGGCAGACTAAAAATTGTTAAATGCATAATTTCCTACAAATTGCCTGCTAGACTTCGGTTGAGACTGTTTTAAATACCTATGATCATTTGTGTTTCATCTCATGGGCCTGGTGTAATTGCTTGTAAATTATGAACCAAATTTTTCTATGTGATAAATTAAGTCCTGAATTTTTTGTTTTGTTTTTATCTTAACAGAGAATGATTTTGGTTAAAACTCTGTGAATTTTACAACAAGAAGAGCAGAGCTTAAAGCACAGATTTCTGATCTGCATTGACATACTGGTAAGCCAGAAACATGACAAAATTGTGTTATTTAATTTTTGAAGACAGAGAGTCTGACTTCCACTGTAGAGAAATGCATTTTAAGTGGTCTGCTCTTATGGTTATTTATTATGTATCTGAGTGAACAGAAAATATAAATATTTTCACAAGGTGAAATGCTCAGTAATATTACATATTTTAAAAGAATTAAAACATTTGGAAAATAACAAAGCTGTAATACGTCTAAATTAGTGCCAAAAAGAGATACAGAAAGTTCCAAAAGCCTGTATTTGCTGGTACCTCATTTCGTCCCAGAAGAAACATATGTAGGTAGGAACAGTCTTTGTGTATTTAAAAATATAAAAGACAAACTGGAACATTAGGACACTAAGATAACATTGTTTTCCATGGCATTAAAACCAAGTTCAGAACAGAACTCTCCATCAAACACAACAAGATACATTTCTTGCACATGATGATTTGCTAATGTAAATCTTCTTACAAAGCTTTGGGCTTCCCAATTCACATTATACTGTAGTCCTCAAAATTTCATTCTTTTATAAAATCTTCTGTAAAATTCAGCAGAAACACATTTGATACATTTAAGTGATATTGTAGAATAAGGCAGTTATGCTTACCTTGTTTTGTAACAAAGCAATAACATGCATATGTAAAAACAGAGGGGGTTGTTTCCAGTAAATTTTCAGTTTTCTGCTGACAGAGTGTGTCACCAAATGACTGACTGAACCTTTTTCCTTTTTGGAAGAACAAATATAAAGGCAAATCACAGTTACAGGAAAAGTTATCTGTTGGATTCCATGCATAGGATATCATCCTGACCTTTTGTTTTTTTTTTACAAAAACGCCCCAGGAACTGAAGTGTCTCTCATTAATGACAACTAAATGTGAAAACAAGAAGTATTTTTTTTTCCCAACAGAAATGAACTCTTTGATTCTCTGAGATGCATTTGCAGAACGTGGACCTTAAACATTTGGTTCGCGTTGAGCTATTCAATAATACTAAAAATCATACTACTTTTTAAAAGTCAGTTCTTTAAACAAGAGCTTTAGGGGAAAGCACCATGATCATTGCTGTTTTTTCAGATTTGTTTCTTTACAAAAAACATAAACTAACTTCAAAATAAGACTTTCTAAACTAAAGCAGAGGTTCATCTAGCAAAGTAGACTCTTTCCAAGAGCTGATGAAGAAATTACAAGAATATATTAAAAAAAGTTAAGTAACCATACATCAAAACTTGATAGACTACTTCCCCTTCTTCAAGTGATTTGCAGATCTGTGTCACCATTGATATGCGTCTTTTTACCAGCTTCTATTAAAGAATCTGTTGCTTTCTGAACTGTGTAAGTTCCTAACATCCATGATGTCCTCTGACAGGGAGCTCTGTAGCAGAACTGGTTCTTGTAATGAGAAATATATCTTTCTCTTGTTCAGAGGTTTCACTTAACTCATTTCATATGATACCTCATAGTTCTTAGGTTGAAAGAAAGTTAGTCCTTATTCACCTTTTCCATGACACTCCATCATGTTCTCTCATGATCATCTCTTTTGAGATAATAAATGTACTAACAGAACATATTTCTTTGTCTCTTTCATGGAAACTGTTTCATTTCTCAGAATCTTTATTTTCCTTTTGTCGCTTTTGCGGCCTATTTATTTAAAGAAGAAAGAGAATTGCAGTATGCTCCAGAATACGGGTACCTTAGCTTGAAAAACTGCTTTCTTTTCATTCTCCTTTCTCCCTAAATTGTATCTAAAGTCTTTTTGCTTTGTTGATCACCACTGAATATTCAGCTGATGTTTCCTTAGTTGTATTTCTGAACAGGAACTGTTTAGAGTCTGTAATTGTGTACATAAACTTTAGTTTGGATTTCCCAAGAACCTGTAAGTACCATATGCTATCACAATCACATCAGTAAGCTTTGAAGAAGGAGCTGCATTTCAGATTGTTTGTGTTCTGTTCTGAACAGCAAGTTCCTGTTCTGTGTCAATTGCAAAATAGGAGCCACACAAAAATGATAACATTTGCCGTAAACTAGCCCTTTGACAAAAAGAGGCCATCACTTCCCTATTGTCTCCTCAAACACTGCCATTTAATTTTAGGTAAGCAGTGAGGGGAAAAAAGACAGGAAAAAGTACCTAACAGAGTATATAATGTGCTGAGTGTATAACGAGCATTCTCTATGCAAGCTTACCCTTCTTTGTACACATAAAGATAGTCAGGGAAGTTCTTTTCTGCTGACCCTTTAATTTTCCTTCAAGTTCTCTTGCTACCAATCTTGTTTCTCTCTTGCTTTTTGGTTCCACTCCCTTAGCCTATTTCCTTTTTTTTTTTTTTTTTTTTTGCAGTAGAAGCATATTTACTAAGCCAGGCAGATGTACGTATTGGACTGACACCAACATTTTATAGTTAAGTCCTACCTCTGCAAAATTCCGTGGAAAACAGAACACAGGAAAAAAGAAAGAAGACAACTACAGCTAGAAACATACTTCATGTTTGTACATAGTGCATCCAGAACTCGGACAGCAAAGATAACTTAGACAACGATTTCTCAGCTGAAACTTTAGGCTGAGCATAGTGAAGGTATAACTGTCAAAGCAATTTTCTCCATTCCAAATTAGGCAGAGCACAGACTTAATAGAGATTAAAAACTTAACCGAAGCCAACTCCTGGCAAAAAACAATGCTAGAGTTGGGGAGGTCTACAAGAAAAGCCTCACACCCAAGCCTCTAGAGAATCAGAGGTAACGACTGCACAGAAAAGGTCTTGCTGGCTTTATGTACGACAGAGCCTGCCTACAAGACTGATTTGGACAATATTTTCCATTAAGCCTAGTGTTTCCCACCATATATTTGCAGTTGTTACAAGCTTAAGGAATCACCAGTGGTGCTGAGCTAATACAATGATTAGGCCTTTTCGTGGGTTCAGACGAAAATTCTTTTGAGGCCGAAGCAACGCAACAGCTTTCATCAGCCCCTGCTGCGGGGGTGAGATTCACGCAGGCTTTGGACTCAACCTGCACATGGACCAGATTCATGCTGGACAGAGAGGTCAGAACAAAAAGCTCTATGAGACTGGGAAAATTTGTGTCCTCTCCTTGAAGCACTCAGCAGTTGGACACAAACTCTTACACGCTCACACTTTAGCTAATCAAAAAGACAAAGAGTAGGATCCAGTCATTTCCCAAAGCTATGGATGCTTTAAGTCAAATCTGCTATGCAGAAAGGACTATTATGTGGTTATACATTGTTATTTTACTTCATTCGTTATATAATTAACACTTTTGACATTACTGTTTTACGTCATACACCTTTCAGGAGATAAAAATCAAATCATTTATGTAAATCATTGCACTGGGGAGGAGTGAGGTTATGTGAAACCTGCAGATGGAGGGGCAGGATGTGCTTCAGCTGCTGGGGCAGAGATTCCTCGGCAGCCTCTGGTGCAGCCCATGGTGATGCAGCCATGCCCCTGCAGCCCTTGGACGTCTGGGGATGCAGAGATCCGCCTGCAACTCATGAAGGAGCCTCACACCAGAGCAGGGGGATACCTGAAGGAGGCTGTGATCCCATGGGAAGCCTGTGCTGGAACAGGCTTCTGTCAGATGAGGAGGAGAGTGGTAGAGTGGCTTGGTGGACACCTGACATCCAGCTGAGATCAACCCACCACACTTACATATTGGCTTAAGCTTTGTGGTGTGTTATTTTAACAGAAATGACATTTTATCAGCCTTTGAAAGAGGCTTCTGCCTGTTTCTTTTGTGGTTTTGGTAACAGCTTACCTTTGGTCAGCTTCATAAGTCTCTCACACTGAACCAGTGAAAGAAGACACTTTTTTGGAATCAAAGAAATATGACAAGAAATCATGAATTGTCTGAAAGCCAGAGTGCACAGAAAGAACATTCACTTTTAAAACTTATTCCCCAGTGCAAAATATTGACTTCATGTACAGATAATGAATTAAAATCAGACACAAATGGGCACAAATATCTTTGCATGCTGTTATTTTGGACCACTTCTCATAGGATATTGTTGAATTTGAAGAAGTACTACCTGATCCACCTATCCCATGTAGCAAATACTCAGGAATAGGTTGCTATATACAAATCTAAAGGATTATTCAGTAGTAATGACTCTTCTTTTTTCAAATGCATGGCTTTGTTTAGTCTTCAGAGTTTAAGCTTTGGTTTACTATTCATCTGTCATCCCCCCAAAAAGGAATCCTATTTTATTTGATGTATTTACAATTCAGTGGCTAAATTTCTTGGGAGACACTATACAAATATATTGAAACAATCTTAATATCTGCCTTGGACAGCCTGCAGCTCTACAATTAGGTTTCAAAATATGCATATCAATAACAGAGATTACTGACTGTTGCAACAAAAGACATGAGATGTGAATGGCTCCTGTATGTCTCATGGGTGCTAATCCTGAAACTGAGTAACCACATTTCAAAGGGAAATATTAGTAAACACTTTATTACTACTTGGGAAAAAAAATGTTAGTGTGACTGATAACTCCTCACCACTATTGGTTAGTGCCATATTCCAATTCAAACCTGGAGTGGAACATATACTTGCTAACTAGAATTGCTTGCCAGGGGAATGGAGTTTCTTCCTCCCTTTAAAGGAATTTCATTTTCATTCTGGTATACATGCTGTCCTTTTCACTAGCCATATTTTCAAATGTTCCCTCAATTAGGAAGGCAGACAGCTACAACCTTTCTCTTTCTTATTTTGTGAATAAAATGCCAGCTTTTTCATATGGAGGAGGCATGTTCCTTTCCTTGGATTAGTCTTGAGCTAGAACTCAAGTTAGAGAAAGATTTAAGATCTGAATAGAACTGTCAGGTGAATGAGACTTTCTTGGATGTCAACATGGCCATGGAATAAGATGGCACTGAAAAAGGTGATTCGTAGACTTTCCACAGGAACCAGAAGGAACAGAACTTTTAGCACAAACTTCTCTGTGGCTTAAGGCTCTTCTGAACATTTAGATAACACTAGCAATGAAAAAGTTGCATCTTAGTTTGGACTGGGTAAATCTAAAGCAGAAGACTGCTACATCTGATGTCTGGCTGACACAAACATATTTAATCTTTCTTTTTAATCTCTTCTGAAATACAGATGGGTTTAACTCAGAGGCCAGAGCTGTGATCTCCCATGTTACATACAAGGTACCCATTGGTTACAACCTCAGGCACCTGTCCTTGAAAGCCTCAAGACCCAGCTTGCAGAATCTCAGAACTGGTCCTGCAAGTAGCAGCACCCTAACTCAATGTGGAAACTCAAGCTCATTTGGTTTTGTCAGCTCTCACGACTCTTTCATTAGCTTGAAGTTTAATAACACTGGCCTTACAGTCTCTAGACTCTCTTCTTCTCTTTAGAATGCTATGGTTACATCAGAATCTAAGGTTTCTTTAAAAAATGAAGTACTTTAGCTTCTGCTCTGAAGCTGGAGTTTGGCAATATAACTTTTGTGTCCACTGGCGGTTCAAAATACAGGAGGCAAATTAAAAGGACCAGGCTTGGGTTAGTTTGTGTTGTGGGAGAGGGATAAACTCAAGACTTTGTGGTTCAACACATGTTTTCAATATATTGGATTGGTATATTAAACAGTTTACTCGCCCTTCCTTGTTGAAAATACTCATAAACATCCTCTGTAAAACAGATCTTGTACAAAACTTTATAGAATGCATTCTATTTACAACTAAATTTAAAAAACAGCTCTGTAGACCTCTTTTTCTTTTAAAAGTTTATCTGATTGATAATGATCTAGGTCACAATGCAGTACGGTCTTCCTACGACTCTGCCAGTATTGTCTCACAAACAGTACAGTCATTAAATACTGCTTAAAGGATAGCAGAGACCCAACAGGATACAGACTCTTTTATCTTTGAGTCAACTTCAACCAGCACTCCAGCAGATTAAAAGAATGATGGATTTGTGTTTATAAAGCGAGTTGAAAACAAAATACAGAGTAATTGCCTGATGCCACTGTGGGGGAAGCAAACTGAAGACAAGCCCAAGACTTTCTCAGCCCAAGTCAATGCAAATTGGTGTCTGTTTTGTAATCATTACTATCTTTTCTAATATTCCCAGCAGAAAGGTGCTGGGCAGCCCAGGAAGATTAGGCACACCTTTGGGGATCTATCCATTCTGGCCCTTAGGTCATTAACATGGCCGGTCAATCGCACAGAGGGACTCTTACAAAGAAACATACAAAGTCAGAAACGTCACCCCAAACACTTAAATCCAATTACACATTTGAAATATATGTATAAATTTAACCAAAGGAGTTAATATAATATAATTTGCCAGTTTTTGTGCTGGCATAAATTCCTACATTTTTAGAGCACTCTAACCCAGAGCCTTTCCATTGAAGTGTAGACTGTGTTAGATAATCTGCCAGTAACAAAGATTTATTAGGCTAGCATGTTAAATGTACTAATGTCTGGTAATTCGGGTATATGTCAGCAGAGGGCATAAGGAATGTCAGAAAGCTTTCAACTGTAAACTAGTCTGAAAATACCTTTAAGTAATCCAGTGTTTTATCATAGTTTTGTTTCACTATCAACATTTGCCTTTTGTTACTGCTTCAAATTGCTGCTTCTAGACATAAGAAAATGAATTATACAAACTTTAAGTATAAATGTTGTTTAACAGATATAAAGAAGTATTCTTTAAATACAAGTCCATGCTTATATTCTTACAGCTCTTACCTTCCCAAAACCTTTGTTTTATGAATTCCCACAGGAAAGCTCATGGGAAAATGGCAAAAGAGGCAGGTGTTTGTGGACTTACCCTTCTCAAGAAAGCCCAGTATAATTTATAAATGAAGTTTTGAATGTCACATACTTTCAAATGCATTATGTTACACACATTTGAAAACCAAGAGTCAACGTATGTAAATAAAGTTATGCCTGAAGCAGTGGGTCTAATCTTACCTGTGCAACTGAAAGCATGATTGCAGGTCTAATTCAAAGGACGTGCACATTTAGTGATCTTCAGTTTGCTGATCCTACTTTGAGAAGAAACTTAGGAAAATATAAAAGACTAAATAAAATTCTCAATGTCTTTATCAAATAGTTGTAGGTCTAGTTTGGCTGTAAATGGATTAGAAACTTCTTAAGTCATAGCCACTGCTCTCTGTAAGTTGTGGGGGCTTTTTTTGGAAACTGTAATTTTTTTGTGTAGCTGGTAAATATAAGACAACAGAACCTAGAAAATTCAAGTGTGGTCAGGCTGAATGATCATTTTTATCAATGATTTTGACAGTTCTAACCAGCTGTTTCAGAATCTGTTTCTGTGCAGTACTGTAACACTTAACGAAGAGCTGAGGCAGCTCTGCATTTTGTGATAAGGAGGCCACATCCTTATCCTCCTCGCCAAGGCCATCAGGAATGTAAGCAATATCTGTGGAGAGAGCTCATTACAAAGCTTTAGACTTTGCATTAAGGTCTAGTCCAATGCTCTCCAACGCATGTGTGTGGCAGAGAAAAGTACACCCCAGGATGTGTGCCAGACAATCCGCTGGAGTAAAGGAATACGGGTTTTAGCAAAATACAATACAACACAATACAATAAAATATTTTCGAAATAGTGTTTGTTTGTTTCATCTTTATCCCACATTGATTTAATTTCTATTTTTGTAAATGTTTTATAATGTACATAATACATTAATAGAATAGTACATGTATACAACATACAAACAAATATATGTGCCTCTATTATGGGTGCAAGCTCAAAAAAGTCTTACTGATAAAGGTGCATGATCAAAAGCATTTGGAGATCACTGGGCTATCCCTACTACAGTAACAGTATGAGTGGATAAAGCAGAGGATATGCCATTTTTAGACATAAATTCTTTTATCACAATAAACTGATTTCCCAAGGCCATATGATAAAACAAAGGAATTGGAAAAAAAGAAGTCATGTAGGGCGTTACCCCCAGTTCCACTTCCTAGCATTTTTTCATTTTCCTTCTTCCTCTCTATTTTTCATAACATTTGTCACTTCTACATTTACAAATTTCTCCACTCCCATTTGGATTAGTTACATTTTTCTTTCAAACAACGTTGTATTTTGTAAAGACAAAAGCTTTAAGCTCTTATGGTATTTTTCTTTTCATTTTTCCTTTCCTCATTTTGCCTAGTTCTGTCAAAATCTCTTGCTTCTCCCAGCACTCCCCTTTTTCTGTCTCAATCTGCTGGTTTTGCCCTCCACTCCCTAATCACAAACTATTTTCATCTGATCTGCAGATCCATCCTTGAGCTTTCACCAGGCTGAACATTTACCTTAACCTTTTTTATGTTTCTCCAGTGGAGCTTCCTATTTTCCACATCCTCTATTTCCTGTTATTTCCTTTTCCCACAACAAGATAGAAGAGAAATTCTTAGGAACAGAGACACGCTTTTGTAGTGTTCTGTTTCCTCTGGCCTTTCGGCTACTTGGCAACAAACCTCCCCTTATGAAAGCAGGAACAGCTTGCTTAATTTAGTTGTTTCTTTGTTGCTGCACTTTTCAAAAAAATTATTAATGTAGTTAATTATTTACCTATTAACACAATGGCCTAAGAAATCATCAGTCACAGTGAAGGGTAATCCAAAAAAAGTAATATAGATCCCTATGACACTTAATGTTTTTTCCTCCTAGAAAAAAATCCTAGATTTAGAAGAAAGGATCACTACAGGAATTATCAATGAATATGCACTTTTTTTTCTTTGCCAAAAACATCATATCAAAGTATTATAGGACATACCAGAAAACCTTACTAACTTTACTAAAGATGACAATTTACATTAGTTCTCAAAGCGTTTGCTGGTACCTAGTTTCACAGCTTTAACTGTGCTAAAGACAGTCTAAATGCTTTGGAGACATGGTTTCTTCTAATAACACGGTTTTATAAAATATTCTATCACAGGAACAGTATCAGCACCTACATCCTATAAATACCATGTCCTTTTCTACACTAATGGTCTCAAAAGTCAATAAAAGTATCTATGGAAATACCGACCCATAAAATATAACAATGGCTAAATTATATATTTATACACTATATTTTTCTATAGATAATACATACGGTGTTTCTTTTTATCAGATTATTTGAAAGCACGAGAATGTATTTTCAGTAATGCAGTTTCTTAGTGCACCCAAAGTGTGCACTATGTCTCAAGCAAGACACAGGACAGGACAACTAAATGATTAAGGAGAGAGAGCACTTCCTTTACCAAGAAAAATAATGAAATCTACTAGGGAATAATTGGGCAAGATAATGGCAGAACCATTCACTAAATCCTGCAAACGCAAAAGGGAGGACATTCATTTAGGAGTGAAAATTTAAGGAGATGGATCTAAAAACAGAGAAAAGAAAGTACTTCTTTTAGAGTGATGAAATTGTTGTATTTGTAGCCATGGAACAACAGTATCAAGAAGTTCAAAAAGGCAATAAACACAATCTTACACTAAAGATTTTAAAGGACATAGGTTTGGATGTAGTCATTAACATTTCTAGTTCTCTAGTTTAGGATGCCAGTGGAGCACGAGAAGATCTGACAACAGAGTGCCCAGTCTACAAGCTCTTCCTCAACCACACTTTTGACTAGCAATGTTGCAGAGAGAGCACTGGGACAGATGGACAACTTACTTGACACACTGCAGCACTTTTAAAGAGAATTTACTATAGGAAAAGCATTTACCGTGCATTAGTTGCTAATCTGTTCACATGTTCTAAGCCATGTGAAAATGTGATACCATTACAGAAAAGCAAAAGTAGTCATGCATATTGTGGGTCACAGGGTTATTGCAGAAAAACTGAAACACAAGATATTCATATGTTTACTTAAATAGAAACTTTATTGCGCACCCGTATCCCTGCTCTACATGGAGTCTACACAGTATGGAAAGCTGCAACAATGTGAAACTTAGATGTGGAAACGGACATCTTCATGTTTCCTGTAAGCTCAATGCAGTGGATCAGCTCCCAGCATCACAACCAATTTGGTTCTATGATTAGACCTTTGTAACAGGAAAAAACTGCTATGAACCATAAAAGGGAAGCAGAGAAAAGCTCTGCAGCCATCTGACTGATACACTAACAATAAGAATCCAACTTTTGGCTACCATAAATGATCACATGATTGGCTACAATGAAACTATATAATTATTCATTAGCTGTATGTCTAACAGAGTCATGATACATGGAAATGTGTATATTTCAAAACACTAATTAAGTACTTTAACAAACACACCTTAGTGATTCCTGGGTACTTACAAAATACAATTGTTTACTGAAGTCATACAGTACTATCTACAGTTCAGAAAAAGCAATAACATTTATATAAAAGGAGAAAAAAAAATACCATTAAACACACACATTCTTATAGCCACGTCTTCACATGCCACAAACATAGACAATTTGACTCAGAACAGCTGTTGAACACTGACAAAGCAATAATCAGGATTGAGTACTAATGCTTTGTTCTCACATGAATGCTATTGTTCATATAAGATTGTTAAAATAGCTACTCTCCACACAATTAATCAAATTGTTAAAGCTGGAAAAGATGCTTAAGGTCATCAGGTCCAACCACTAACACAGCACTGCTAGGCCTACCACTAACCCATGTTTCCAAGCACTGTGTCTACTCGTCTTTTAAATATACCCAGGAAGGTGACTTGACCACTTCTGTGAGCAGCCTGTTCCAATCCTGACAGTTTCTTTGGTGATGACATTTTTGCTAATATCCAATCCAAACCCACTTTGGCACAGCATGAGGCCGTTTTCTTTTTTCCTATCACTTGCTACTTGGAAGGAGACACTGAGCCATGTAAAAAAACCTGTTGATGCAAACTTCTGTGGAAAGCAAGCTGAAATGTCACAGATCAGACATGCATAGGAAAACACAACGTGATTTTGTAATGCATGAACAACGCCTTGCATAAAATCCATTTTCTTACATTAGAAAGTGAAAATATGGCAGGACAATAATGTATTCCACCAGCAGTCTGAAATTACCAGAGATTAAATTTAATGTTTACCTTATCTGCATTATCCCAGAGTTGCCTTCAGGACTGCATATTCGGATTTGCCAGTCCTTGTGGTTCATCATGCCTTGTGGTATCTCATATCTCTGAAGAGCTCCAGTTACTGACAAAAGAATCTCAAATTTTCATTCAAACAGAACCCTCAAGATTTTGTGACTACAGAGAAACACATAAAATACAGCCTCCCTATCATCCTAACTTCCAGCATTACTCAAACTGTCATTGGTAACCCAAAATGTTATTGTATTCCATATCAATTTATGCCCCAAATTGTTCCTGTCTCTTTCAGACTCTGCAGCCAGGAAGCTGGGGCAGGGGGTGCTATCGCGGGGTCTTTTAAAGTTGGTGCCCACAGGCAGTTGATCCCTTCTGGCCATGTGGATTTCAGCTTGCTGGCTTCCTGGTCTTTGCTCAGGCAGAACCTTTTCCTTTTGGGGTTCTCTTTTGGCTTTTCTCTCTCATCTTGGAGAGTCTGCAGTTGGCAATTTTGAGCTGCCATGCAGGCAAATTCCACAGGTGTCGCCTGTCACTGCCGCAGCGAGCGCGGGGGGACCTGCTCCAGCAAGCTGGTCCAGATCCATCCGTCCCCGCTCCATGAGAGAAGACTGCCTTGACTACTCCTGCGGAGAGAAAGGGGGAGTCCCTCTGCAAGTTTCCAGCCCTCGATCCACAGAACACCAGCCGGAGCTCCAGGTGGAGAGAAGCAGAGCGCAGGGGGA